>KB454983.1:509323-587736 GCA_000341325.1 Panagrellus redivivus
ACGAGGATACGTGGAATTAGCGTTTGTTATCTTCGTTGTTTTGTCACAGTAAGCAAAAATATGACAAAATTTATTTATTTAGGTAACCAAATTTGCTAGCAGTTTCAGTTTTCACTTTTATCACCAAGCGCAATCACATCAATTTCGGGCTTGACTTTATCGTACAGCTTCGGGAAGGCCCCTTCGCAGTGGTACTTCTCGCGGACGGCATTGTACAATGTCAGGTCGAACATTTGGTTGAATTCGTCCTCGGTCATGAAGAGATCGGCGTACAGGAAGGAGTAGCCACCAACGTCACGTGTGAATCTGAAAAAGCTGAATTTAAGCAATGATCATCTCCTCAAAACCCACTTCTCCATAGCCCTCATAGCCTTGGTCGGATTGTACGGCTCTCGACGCTTCACCTGTCCAGGGACACCGTAAACGCCCAAATCGTTGAACATCGCGAAGTTACTGCCAGATGTAAGGCCCTCCTTCGGTGGTGGGCGGAGTTGGCCCTGAGGACCTCGACCATGGTCGTAGATCCTGCACGGATAGACGAGCAATGGGAAGGTGTCGAAAAGGTCGATAGCAGTGTTGACTTGGTCGGCGAGGGTGTTCAGTGGCATCACAATGTCCTATAAGATAAGAAGGATTTCCATGGTATGTATTATAGGATACCAGTTTACAAAAATCTCAAAAAACCACTAACCTGGAAGACCTGCTTCGAAAAAGTCATTTCCCTAACAGCCGCAGTCGTCGTGTACTTCAAAAAAGCTGGCTTCGGCGGACATGCCCAACCAAGCAAAGCGCGGAAGACTGGGTGGTTTCCGAATGGAATCATGGCCTCGAGCACCCAGAAGATGGCCCGATTGTGGCGAAGAAGGTAGTCCTGGATGGGGATGTACTCCTCACCCTCCTTATTGAGAAAAGTTTCAACGTGTTTGTAGAACCATGGCTTATACCAGCGAGTCACTTCATTGATTTTGGCTTTCTTTTCATCGGTGTCGACATCGGCAAAGTTGCCAATCAAAATGACGGCATTATCCTTGTCGTAGATGGTGGCTTCGAGGTAATCTGGGACGGGGTAGTCCTTGTCCAGAGCGCCGGAAAGTTCCATCATCTTGTCGCAGTATTCTTTTTGGGAGTGGACCTAAAAAAATTCTTAATTATTACAGTTTTTTGTTTAAAAAAGTCTATTTGGAAATGCATTATGGGTTTTCAGCTTAAAAGTTAGATTTTAAATGCAAAAACCAAAAAAGCCCCTGACATCCAGTTTAAAAACGAACCGGCAAGTACTTCATATGAACGTAAGGCTTAATCTTGATCAACTTCAGCTCCAATGCCACCAAAAACCCGAGTGTGCCATGCGACCACGGCAAACAGTGGAACAGATCCGCGTGTTCGTTATCAGCGGTGACGTGAACCAGCTCTCCATCGGCAGTTACAACGTCGTAAGACAGTACAGTTTCCTGATACAATCCAACTTTGTGACTATAGGTCGTCATGCCGACGCCAAAAGCGAGCCCACCGGCTGTGGCATCGGCAATTTCCAGCGTCACGGCCAAAGTGTAGCCTTTCGGCGTCAGATAGCGCGTCAAATCGCCAACGGATACATTTGGTTCCACTTTGATGGTTAGCCTTTCTTCATCAAGTTCGAGAATGTCGAAAAGATCAATCGGGACTTGGTGGCAGAGATCCTTCCGGTAAAAAGTCAAAGACAAGCTGAGCCAATTCGGTTTAGCTGTACACATCGGTTTTCGTTCGGATTCTGGGAGAGCGTTGCGTTGCTGAACGCATTTTTGGATCTCGCGGACACGTTTGGGATGGTCGGCAGGCGCGGAGAAGAAGGTGCGACGGATCCAGCAGCGGATTTGGATGGCACTGTCAAACAGCTGAAAGGGCGAAATTGTTGATCTTCACAGTTTATAAAAAATAAAAACTTACAAAACTGGCAGGAAGGCAGAACAAAACAATGACGAGACCGCGATTATCTTCGAGCCAGCGGACGGCTTTGGCTTGCAGATTCGCAAGGAATCCGTTTTCCGATGGCCGGGTCATCGTTGATGACAGGCTTAAGATATCAGTTGACAATTATGGGATTACTGCGAGGGTCACGCTTGAAATATGCATATTGGCAGGAGCCAAATAAAAAAATGACAACTTGGAAAATTTATTAACAAAGAAAATAAAACGGCAATAAATCAAAACAACGTCTATGTATTTAACTACCAGTAGACCCACAGTCAACACTAGAAACAGTTTAAAAAAACGCAAAAAACCGATCGCCAACAACATTAGCCCCCAACAAAACGGACATTGACTGACTACCGGGACCAGCTTTTCGCTCAACCCTTGACTATTTGCAGTTTTGACACGACGAACGTTTCAAGGTCCATCATTCCGCCTGCAAAGCAAAAAGCTCAAGACTGAACATAGAACGTAGTCTCTGTTTCGATTTGACCTTTATGATGCGACCTCGGACCACCGACCCTCCATCAAGGTTGTAAATATCAGTTAACAAGGTAACGTATAAAAAGTTAGAAGAGTGCTCGGCTGGCTGATTGAGGACTGATGGGATGGGTACTGAAGAGCTGATAACCACTGATAAAAGCAATATGGGTTTTTTTCTGTAATATTTTAACTGACGACAGTTTTTTATTTACAACTTGTGCTAAAATAATTGCGGTAAAAATCTAATTATGATTGCAGTTTCTTGCACTTTCATGTTTAGACAGCATTGTTAAGGTATTGTTAAATTATTTATGACGTTAATGCAGAAATTGGTTAAGTTACATCTAAAAACGAAGTGTAACGTTTTGAGCGGTTTTCTTTTTAAAGATAACCCCTGAATTGAAATCATCCAGTGTAAAACAATTTCAAAAATAAACATTGTTGGCACAAACCCCAGTCGGCATTTCTTCCAATCCCAAAAACCCAAACATCATTCCGTCATGCAATGATAAAAAAACGTCTTCTTCATTAAAATTGTTATTAACGGAAGACATGACTGACTTATGAAAAAAGTGACGTTTGACGTAAGGCGATTCCATAATTTTGAGTGATGTGAACGAGGTCAAACCTATTTGAAATTCGTTCGGAGAACAAAGCTGACAAGATTGCTTCTGTAAAAGTCACGCGCGAAGTCGTGCAAACTTGGATAATTGAGGAGTTTTTTATTGGCTTCTGTTATTCTTGTTGCACTTCGACTTCATTGTGGCATGCGTTTGGCGGTAATTATTATGGGTTTATTGAATTTGCAATTATGGGCATGGTATGGGGTTTGGATTTTTGAATGTGTTTTTGTAGATGAAGTATTTTGTACAGTTTTATTTTCCATCTTTGTAACAACTCTGATCTCTAAAAGTATAATAAAACATTACAACGTTTGTTTTGAAGATAAAAACGTCAAAAAAAAACAATGCACAGTCTGCGTAAATGATCAAAACAATCAACATTTTTCATAATTGCAGTATCAGCAAAACTCTCAGCCGATCAGTTTACATCAAAAATACGATTGAAAACCCAACACATAACTAATATCACAAAATAAACTATACCTTTTCTACAAAAACCCCTCTTCGAACCCAAAGATCATCCAACCCCTCAAGGCAAACGCATTTGTGAATGTGTCTAATCGTCGTTCTTCGGATCACTTTCGCGCTTCGCGTCGCATCATTAAACTTTTTTTCAGGATTGTCGTAGCGATATTTCGTTTCTTTCTCACCCCCTGGGTACCCTGGGTAATCGGTAGGCTTAGACTGTCTAGGCCCTTCGATAAAAACCTGAACAGGGAAACGCATTTGAGGAACTTGGGTAAGTGAATATGACCGAATACGTGAAGGAAGGTAATTAAAAAGGTGTTTTGAAATGAATATTTGATGGATGGATCGACTGATCGGAGATGGAAAGGCCACCAGGGTCGGTCAACACGTGGTTTATGACGATGGGGGGATTGGGATTTTGTACTTTTGGTGGTCGGGGTTGAACTTTGGTGGTGATTAGGGGTGGTTACGGTGTGTAATGTAGTTTGTATTACATACACTCGCCAACCGTCCAGTTTAATAATATTCATAACATGCTTCCCCAACAAGTGTAAAGCTCCCAAATGGCCAACAGGTTTAGCCCATTTAGCCCCCTTCCTGTCGCCCCTCATTCATCGATTATGGTCGGTCGGACTGGGGTGCCAGTTCTTTCATTTCCGAACATCCACGAGTGTTTGTGCTTCTGCGCCTCGTCATGGCATGCTTCCAGTGCCCTCCCGCGCCCCGAAAGGGAGAGCCCTTTTAGACGTCTTCAACGCGCAAAGACAAACATGGCGCATGCCTGCGGCGAGTATGGCCGCCAAAGCGGTCCCCTTAATTGGTTTCGAAGACGAGCCGCTGGCGGATGTGGACAACATCCAACAAGCACGTCGGAGTTCTCGTGGTTTAGGCTTGTTTGGCGGCTTCTTTTTCGGCGGGATGGCATGGTCGGGGTTTTTTTGTTTATGTTGATTTGGGCGGTTTTTTATGGTTTTGGGGATACTGTCCGCACGAAATAAACGATCCAGTTTTCCCAATTTGTGTCCCTCAGATGCCCTAACTTTCCTCAAACTTATCATGCGACTACTTGAAGTCAAATTTACGAGAAATTTATGGATTCTCATACGGTATGACCAAATTTTAAGTTTTAAATACCATAACAGCCATGGCAAATCTAAACTTGCGCGAGATGTGTTTTAACCCCCTACTGTGCAGATCGGTCCAGTTTATTGTCACGATTTGAATGCGAACCATTAGGATCCTCCAATCCAATTCGCGATTCTCGATTGCAGCAACTTTCCATTTTCAAGAAGTCGCACACCCTTGCTTGCGCACCAACCCGCGTGTTTGGACAATACCCATCAAAGCCGATATGACCTACCGAAAATCTTATCCTGCGCAACCCATATTTGTTCCCAAGCTACGTACTTCTTCTCCCACATACTTTTTTACCCCCAGCATCTCTTTTCGTCCCTATCGCCTGAGGCAATCGCTCGCCGCCGACGGTGGTGGTTGGGTTCGAAAAGATCGCCTTGCAGTTCAGTTTGTCTTCCCTTTTTTGGACATGGACTTGGGTCGGTGTTCAACTTATGGGTGTCTTTCTCATTCTATCTTTGGTCCGGCCGCGTCCTACAGAAGTGTTATACTGCTTCTTGATTGTGAGTTCGCTCCAACCAAAAAAGGCTGCGGTTATACAGGAGCGCGCTTTTCGAAGAGTGGCGTCGTCAGTCGGCTGGTTCGAACAAAAAACTGATGCGTTTGAACACAAAAACGACAAGACGAAAGTAGACACTGTCGAAAAGGAGAGATAGATGGAGCACCGTCAGTCAAAAAGAGGGCGGACAGCTCCGCCTTTTTGAGGAGATTCAGTTCGAGGCGCGCGTGGGCTATAAGAAGGGGCCGCGGGGTGGCAAAGGTTTTAATGTTGAAGTGCCAAATGACACGTGTTTCGAGTTTATTACTTTACTAAAGGATGACAGTTTAAATATATCAACTTTTCAGCGCAGTAATGGCGCCACCCCTGATCGTGGCCGCATGCCTCATCGCGGTCCACTTTGCCGAAGCGGCGGCTGGCCCGTATCGGGCACCCGTGTTGAAGGTCACCGATTCCGACAAGAGCCCCGGCTTCCAGAAGGCTGCAGCTATCCTTCGGAGATCTATTAATGAAAGCGCGGATCCTTGTGATGACTTTTTCGAGTTTACCTGTGGTCGCTGGATCGCTGAGAATCCGATTCCGGACGATTTGACCAGTTTTGGGCATTTTACCGAGTTGAGGGAGAAGGTTTTGGCTGAAATGAAAGGTAAATTTCACTTTCTATGGTATGAAGTCAAAACAGTTTAAATTCCAGCCCTCTACGAATCCCCTGTCCCATCCAGCTCCCGCGCCATCAATCTCGTCAAACAGGTCCACACTGCCTGCATGGACATTGACGCCATCAACAACCGTAAATCCCTCGATATGCTCAAGGCTGTCGTCGGCTTCGGTTACTGGCCCATCATCCATGACGACAAATGGTCCTCAGGGCATTTCGATATCACAGAACTCCTCATCAACATTGGTGTCTCGCGTGGTGTCGATGTCTTCACCGATATTTACGTCACCCAGGACCAGAAGAACGTGTCTCGCCGTCTTTTGAGCTTTGATCAAGGCGGTTTGGGTCTGGGCTCCACGGCTCGGGAATACTATCTCAACGAAACCAAATATGCCAAGCAATTGGCTGCCTATGAGGCTTACATGTTCGCCAAGATCAAGCTGATTGCCACCGACGCCCGCGCTAATAAGTCAGATGCCAGCCTTCGCGCTGAAGTCAAGGAAATCCTCGATTTCGAAAAGAAATTCGCGAAAATCCTGACCCCAGAAGAGAATCGTCGCAACTTCACCGAAATGTACAACGTCTTCAACCTTTCTGCCCTCCGCCAGATGATGCCCCTGATCGACTGGAATAAGTACTTCCGAGGTTTGATGCCCTTCGACATGCACGATTATCTCGACTCTGATCCGCTGATAATTGTCTCCGAGCCGGCGTACTTTGATCGTCTTTCAAAGTTGCTGACAGCCACCGACACGCGGGTCATCACAAACTACATCCTTTGGCGATACACTGCTTCGTGGTCGCTTCAATTGGATGAGCGATTCGAAGATATTCAACAGGACTTCTTGAAGGAATTCATCGGCCGGAAAACAAAGTCCCCGCGATGGAAGGACTGTAACAGTGCCGCTGGCGGTCGACTTAGCTATGCCAGTGGTGCCATGTATGTTCGGGCGCATTTTGATAAGCGTGATCGTGCGGCTGCTTTGGATATGATCGAAGATTTGCGGGCTACATTCAGAGAGATTTTGTTGGAAACGACTTGGATGCAGGAAGGCACTCGGAAATACGCCCTCGAAAAGGCGGCGGAGATGCAGAGTTTGATCGGTTATCCGGATTTCATCCTTGACGATGGTGAATTGGACGCCTATTATGAGAATTTGACGCTGGCTGATGGCGATTCTTATAGCCAAATCGTTCAAAAAACGACCCAATGGGCTCAACACAAGGCCTTCCGACGGCTTCTGGAGCCGGTGGATCGGACTGAGTTCGGCACTAGCTCGGCCGTGGTTAATGCTTTCTATTCGAGTGTTAAAAATGGCATCAGTAAGTTAAGCTTGGAGAATGCCTCAGTTTAATCGTGAATTTTTAGCCTTCCCGGCCGCCATCCTCCAGTCGCCCTTCTTCGACCGCGACTTCCCCAAGGTCCTCAACTACGGTGGCATGGGCGCCGTCATCGGCCACGAAATCACTCACGGTTTCGATGATCAAGGCTCCCAGTTTGACAAGATCGGAAATCTTCACAATTGGTGGGATGCCACGACCCAGAAGCACTTCCTCAACCGCACCCAGTGCATCATCCAACAGTACAGCGAGTACGAACTCCCCGGCATCAACCTCAAAGTCAATGGCGTCCTCACCCAGGGCGAGAACATCGCGGATAATGGCGGTATTAAGGAGGCTTATCGTGCGTATCGGGCTTACATCAAGAAGCTCGGCCACGAAGAGAAGCGATTGCCAGGGTTTGAGAACTACACCAATGATCAGATCTTCTTTATGAGCTATGCTAAGGTAAGTCCGCGCCTGTCTTCAACATGTGTCAGTTTTATACTTTCATCCATTTCCAGACCTGGTGCGGTCACGCCAAGCCCGAAGCCCTCATCCGTCAAGTTCTCACGGACCCCCATGCGCCCGTCAGATACCGTGTCAACGGGGTCGTCCGGAATCAGCCCGAGTTCGCGACTGCCTTCAAGTGCCCACTCGGCTCCAACATGAACCCCAAGCATCGTTGCTCCGTTTGGTAAACTTCCAACTGACCCAAACCAACAATCCAAAGAACTGTCGTCTATCATCCGACTTCCCATTTGCGGGTTTTCCGTCCGGGACCACACACACTGTGGGTGGTCCTGTTGACTTTTTCACACACACCAAAAATTCATTAATAAAACTCCCCTTTTTTGAGTTTTTTTCATCCATCCATCTCCATTACACAACTATCGGGATTGCTAACCTTCTAACCCAGGTGATGGTCTTTTGCTGTTGTAAATACACATCATCGCCCCCATGTATTTATCTTTGGTTTTTGTTGACTTACTTTTTGATTTTCTTATTATACAATATTCAATATTCCATTCCTAAGTCTTCTTGCTTATTAGCAGGCAGCAATGATGTTAATTTTGTCGTGATCAACGTTGGTCAAAGTGGCACCGTACTTGTATGTGCAAGAATTGATTACTTTGTTTGTTGTATATAAAATTTTGGTTTCAATTTGCTACACTGAGCAGTTTAGCGTAACTTTTAAACACGAAAAGATCAAATTTATCAGTTTTGGTAAAAACCAACTTCCAGTTTAAAGTTCAACTCAAAATGCGAACATTTAAAATTCCATTTAAATTTACAGAATTTCAATTCACAGCACAAATTCAAAAATCTATAGCTTAACAGTTTATGCCTATCAGTGGGGGAAACGGGTGGCCCGAGGGCATGCGACCGCTCGGGTTTCGTAGGGAATCGAAAAACGGATGACGGAGAGCTTCGTCGCCTCGCAATCGCAGGCTTCGTTCGTATCGAAGGACTCTGAAGTTTAAAATGCTACTAGTATATCACAGTTTAATTGGGCAAAGCAATCTAGCTACATTCAGAGATTCCTGTCGATAAATGTTGCAGTTTAGGAAAAACTCACTTATGCAAGAAATCCGCCCCCACACTGTTGAACCCCCGATTGTAGCGTCGAACAATCTTGAGCCAATCCGCCGGAGGGTAAGCTGTCGCCGTGATTTCGTCCTCGATCGGCATGCCTGGACAACATTGTGCTAACTGGGCCAGGGTTGGTGTGCCGCAGATTCGGAGGATTTTGAAAAGTTGATCACGATTGTTTGAGCCGTAGAAAATGATTCGATTCGTGACCAATTCGGCTAGGATGCAGCCAGCTGCCCAGACATCTGACAAGACATTCTTTCGTATTCAGTTTAATTTAAAAAAACAACCTACCAACGGTGGGATCATAGTAATTATAGCGTAGACACAGCTCTGGTGCCCGGTAGTACCGTGTAACCTGGTATGAGCTGAGGCGATTTCCTTGTTTGTAGTGTTTTGCGCTGCCGAAATCGCCAATTTTCAGTTTTCCTGTTAGCATGCACACAAGCAAGTTTTCTAAAGCGTACAACTTAAAAAAGCAGTTAAAAAACCCCAAATCCTACCAGGCTTGACATCTCTGTGAAAATAGTTCATCCTTTCCATGTACTGTAACCCAGCAAAAGTTTGATATGTAAACATTTTGACGAATAAAAACGGCATAATCTTGCCCTTGTCAATGTATCGACTCTGTTCGTGTGCTACTGTTGATGGCATCAAGTCCATTATCAGGGTCCACATTGTTACCTGAAATACCATTGGCGTATTGCCAGTTTTGCACTTCTAAAAACACCAACCTTTGTCCGTGGATGAACACAAACATAATAATACCGAAGTTTCACCAAGTTAATATGGTCCAAACATCGGTGCACCCCGATTTGCCTATCCTCACGTGATGGATCGGGCCAAATCTTCTTAATGGCCACAGCGACGGGGTCTTTTTGCTCCTTTGAATTGTGCCGTGGGGTTTTTGAAACATATCCGAGAAAGACGTCAGAAAAGGCCCCCGCCCCGAGGAATGTGGCCTGTTTGACGGTGATGTAGCAGAGTTTGTCGCCGGTGGGGTTGACTTCTTTTGCGATGACACGGATGAGGTTGGCTTCATCGCCGCCGTTGGGGTCATGGATGACTTCGCGTTTTGCGGGTTTAGGACGCTTTTCGGGGTCGTGTTGTCGCATTGCTACCTGAAACCCAAAATGAAGTGTTCTGCAGTTTATAAACTTTCAAAAACCGCACCTGGTTCTTATAAAAACTCGGATCAAAAAAGTCATTCTCTATATTATCAGGCTTAACCCCCTTTGCTGCCTCGGCTATTACTTCGGCCGGGAAGCTTAACGGTGACGTGGTGGCGATGTTCGAACGGGTCGACTTGCCGTCTTCATCTCTTTTTGATTTTGCGTCTGAAAACACCATTTCTTATCTCACCGACCAGTTTTCAAAAACGCACCATCAGCCTGCGAATCCGTCCGACTCACACTCGTCGCCTTCGACGCTTTCACCGATTTCTGGGTCGAAGCCGCCGTCATCGCCGCTACCGTAGCAGCCGCGGCAGCGCCATTATTGTTATTGCCTTCCTTGACCGCTGGAACCGCCGTTGCCGCAGACGCCCCCGCTGCAGCTGCAGCCGCCACCGTCGTGCCTTGGGCGGTCGTGGCCGAAGCGACAGCCAGAGCTTCGCTCGGTTGTGTCGGTTCGGCACTTCGGCTGACCTTGCCCACGACCATCCACCCGTCGTCCGTCGATTCGAATGGGCCCTTTTGGGGGGTCCGTCTGAAGAGCGGTGACACATCTGTGATTCAAAAACGGTGCCATTGGCGGTTTAGCATATTTGGCAAAATCAAGGAGGACGTACAGTTTATTGATAGGATCCGAATTTGTTAAATTAATTGCAAAAACTACTTCTAAGACTAATTATGGACATTGGCACATTGATCATGGCGAATTTAACTACGGCAATTGTGACAAACTTTTCTACAATACCACCTTCAACGGTTTTTTCCACAGTGCCACCTTCGACGGATCTGTGGAACTTTACGTCGTCGACGGTGGAATTATCTACAGATAGTTTATTGCCGAACTTAACTTTAACGCCAATGTTATCATCGTCGACGATATTGACTACAACGCCAATTTCAACATCATTGCCAACTTCAAATTTTACGTCAATATCACTGTCCGCGTCAAAATCAACGATAACTGTGCCAGTATTAAATTCAACATCAATTTCACAGCCAACCATCTCAACGACATCAGCCTCATCAAATACCTCAACAGTGGCACCAACGACGGCAAACTCATCGACGACGGCACTGCCAACTACTGCAGCACCGTCAACAAATTCTACAAAGAGGGCCCAGTCGAAGACGGCACTGCCAACAGTTTCAACGACGATAACACTGCCAACGACCTCAACTACGGCACCATCAACACCTTCTACGACAGGAACACCGTCAACAACGGAAATGCTGACAACCACAACTTCAACGGCACCGCCACTCACCTCAACTACTTTGGCACCGTCAACAACTTCGACAACACCGCCAACAACGACACCATCGACCACCTCGACAACAAAGGCACCATCAACGACGTCTGCGACAACGGCAAAGCCAACAACGACAGTACCGCCACTGACTTCAACAACACTGGCACCACCATCGATTTCAACAAGATCGACGCCTTCAACGACCACAATATATAAATCAATCACAGAAGATAATATCACGATATCCAACACAAACATAACCTCAATTACTGCCGCCGATAACTTGACTGAACCCGATATGCCAAACCTGACGCCTGCAAATGCTGAAGTCATCGAAAATGTTGTAGAAATTTATCGATATATGCCTCGAGGTTAGTATCTTAAAAGGTTTAATCGTCTGCAGTTTTGAATATCCACTTCTAGATTGCTGTATAACCCTACCCGTTGCCACAGTCACATTAGTCGTATTCGTCCTCATCGTTGCCACTATCATCGCCATTTGGTTGATCTGTGTAGCGTTTCTTCGGAGACGCGAAAAGATCTACTGTATGGAGTCGTTGCAGAAAATTACCGACGACATGTATCGGAATGGAAAGCCATCTAAACAAGGTGGACAGTTCATGCGTGAGTCATCTCATTTATGACGTAAGATGCAGTTTTAACGAAACGTTACAGCGGGACCAGTAGTTATGACGCCGGAATTCAAGATGGAACAGTTCTTGAAGAATATGCAGGTTAGAGTGTTTGCCAAAATAGTGAAAGCTGATCAGTTTACGTATTGCAGAACAAACCAGCCCCAATCACAACCGATGAAAAGTGCATCGGTGGCGTCCTGAACTTCTTGGCTCATAATCCCATCGAGGATGAAGTCATCTATCGCCCTGGGCGACAGGATGTTGTTCTTGAACCGAGGGATTTGCCGTTCAAAGGGAGTGCCAAGACAGTGCCGACGCATCATAATGGTATCTTGGATTTGATTTTCCGAAGCAGAAGACATATAAGAAGAGCAGTTTTAGCCCTCCCAGAATCCGAAGTCGCTTCCATCCCCGAAAAGCATCGATCGAAACACCATCGAAATGGAGTCGAAATCGACAGTGAAAATGAGCCGGTCCTATTCGGTGGACGTGATCTCAATCATACGAAATCTGCGCCACGGAAGATTAAGAAAGAGAATATGAATGCCTTAAAGTGAGATCTGACATCCGGCCTTTCTCAGGCTGCAGTATCAAAATTTCAGACGCACATTCAAAAAGAAACGCTCCAAAAAGCCCCGAAAACCAACTCCCGCAGGCATTTTGCCACCGCCCAAGAGCCCTGCGACGACGCCACCTCAACCAACGTCACCGAATCCGTACAGATCTAAAGATCGAGTGGTGTATAAGGATGGAACGCATTATCGGGCTTAACGGAATAGAATACTATTTTTTATTTGCTGGCTCTCAATGTTACATTATGTACCAGTCTTGATATTTTATAAGAGATCCCAAAAAGTAAACATGAATTCGATGTTTATAGTTTTCAACGAACTTGAGCATTATAGGCCACTATCACAGATGGCATCAACAAGGGTGATCTTGACTGTTGTAAATGTAATGATTTGTAAACATCGGTTATTCGATCGCAAGGGTTGAGACTTCCATCGCCATGGCCGCACATCCTATCCATTTTGGTCGAGTGTTTGCGGTTTTAAAAAGCCCGCGCTCTGGGATGCGTTTACTCCAATCAATAGGAGGGTTACCCCAGTCTATGCACCCTGGCTATTATGTTGTTAGCCTCAATCTCAGCCATCCTCTCTGTTGGCTCACTTTCATCCACCGTTGTTGTTTGTCAAATTAAGCTACAGTATTCTCGGTCATGCCATATCCTATTGCCAAGTTGCCCTACGGTCTCCGCCGTCGTCTAAGCAAACTTTCTACCCCTGTTGAACGTTTCAATCTTCAAATTGCCGCAGGCGGTGCATCCATTTGTCCACCAAAACTACAAATCATTCAAGAAAGTTATAAATGTCCAACGTTTATTTACGAGAATGGAACGGTTTCAGTACATAGTCTATCTGACAAAGTCATTGTAGTTGGTGAAGATAATCTCATACACTGTTTCGGTGTAATTATTTTAACAGGTTTTGACGTTGAAGCCTGGAAGTCTAATATTTTTGGTCACTTTTTGTTTGATTCTAATGGATGTCATATGTTCCCATGTACCACCACCCTTTCTAGACCATTTTTAAAAGCAATGAATGCAGCGCTTCCAAAAGTTGAAACTTTGCTCGTTTCAGGGACGACTCTAGTTACACATATAAATTTTACTGATCTGCTTACTGTGTACACAAACCTTGTTGTGCTTAATATCTTCTTGTGTGTTGTTTCTACAAATTGGATCGCTGAAATTCTGCAGGTCAAAAAACATTCGCTGAACCTATTATACCTGTTTTTCGAAAATTTGATGTCGTGCTACAAACTTAATTCTGATGAGTTTGTGACAATGTTGAAAGTAATGGCTGTTTTTTATTTACATTTTTGACATAATGATTTTTAGGCACAACGTCCTGGGTTCAAACTTTTCATATCTGCAGATTCAAATTTGGCCGATTCTGATTTGTACTTCACAGAAGTACGGCAGTTTCTGAACCAGAAGCTTTGCCCTTCCGATTTAATGAAAGAAAATTGTCCTAACGTTTGCATTTCCTACAACGATGAAACATATTTCTGGAATTTACCTTCGCAATGATAAAACCTGCACAATGTGTAAACTTTTGATTTCCTCTTTTGTTCGCTCGCACGTAATACCAGTCTTGATATTTTATAAGAGATCCCAAAAATAAAACATGGAATTGATTTTTATAGATTTTCAAAGAACTTGAGCATTATCGGTAGCCATCACAGATGGCACCAACAAGGACGATCCTGACTGTTGTAAATGGAGTGATTCATAATTGTCTTTTTGTTCGAAGATTCTTTGGACATCAGTTAAGGTTATGTAGCCGTCGCCATCCACATCGAGTTGCTGAAAACGTCATCATAACTTTAGTTTATCAAACCTCAACCAAAACCCACCCTAAACTGTTTCGTCGCCGCTGCAATGACCCAACTCGGGGCCACTGTCTTCTCCTTCTCAGCTGACCCCTTCGAGCTTCCGGATTTATCAGTCCCACTCTGACTATGTCCACTCATACTCATCTGATGCATCATTCCAAAAGTTGCCGCATCGCCAGATGCCGACATACTTTGCGTGAGACTCGCATTTAAATCAAAAATAGATTTTGCATATCGCACAAATTCAGCCTCACTCACACGGCCATGATGGTCCGGAAGCATCAAATTAAACGTAAATTGAGCCGCGGTCGTCGTCGCCGAACAGTGTTGTTGATGGTGCAATTCGCTGCCATTCGAGGAGGCATCTGGGTCCTCATTACAGCTAACACAAATATCATATAGACAGAAGATGAGGTCCTCGAAAGTGATAAGTTTCTGGGATCGGGTACCGGCAATTGCGAGGAAAAAGCGGTCAGCGAAGTCGTAATCAGCGGCACCTTTGAAGATGAGACGGAAGATTTGGCGCCATTGGTTTTGATTCATGCGGCCGTTTGAGCAGATCTAGAAAATTTGAATTTTACAAAAAATTCCAAGTTGCAGTTTTCAAAATGATCATATTTGGAATCGTGTCTTGAACCATTCTCAACGCATAGTTTAAGACGTAAAATTGTGTTGAAGCTTCTCAGTTTCGACATAAAAACCGCCCCTTTTGCAAAACTCCAAAAAAACAAAGCGCCTCAGGGCATCAGTGTTTTGTTGTTTACAACTGTCAAAACAAAAGTACAAGCAAATCATCGTGCGAAAACCTTCTTATGTTTTTCAAAAATAACTAAAAAGTTATGCATTAAAATTTTACTGTAATCATGATTCTCGAATGCTAAAGACTTCAGTTTTTTAAAAATAAAACCCAATTCCAATAAATTTGACCCCAATTAGCAGTGACAGCTTTCCACAAAAAAAGTGTTGTTTGCCAGCCTTGTCTTGCCTTGCCTCAACTCATTCGAGCATGAAAGACCACTTTCTGACGTTGTCATTAACATGGATAACACGAAACAGGCCCTCCATGTCAATGACAACACTTTTCGAACAATACGACGTTATGCTACTGCTATGGAAAGGGGTAGCGAGACCGGATATAGCCTCGGGCACGGAAAAGAGGTTCTGGGAATGGTTGGTGATGGTGGAAGCAAGATAGGTTTTCACAACGTGCACATACAGCACAGTTTAAAACCGAAAAAAACATACCTGTTTAAAGTTACGATACACAAACATGAGCCATTCTCGACGGAATCCCGTCAACTTTTGAAGTTCATCCAAAGATGGTGGTTGGGTGTTGAAGGGGTTAGTGAGGAGGTCATCGAGGTCTATTTCGACGTCTGAAAACATACCATCATGAAGGTATACAGTTTAAAACCCCAAAAATCACACCTTCTAGCAACAACTTTTTCAACGCAGCACTAATCTTTATCTTATCCCCCTCACAAGGCATTTTCGGCCTATTCATTATGAGATTCCGTGATGAACGGCACAGCCTCCTTCAAAAATGGAAAATTAATCACAAAATTAGACAATTCTCGCAGAACCGAGCCGGAGCAGCCCCCACCAAAGATGAGGAAATGAGAGAAAGCGAAATTAAAAGGCCTAACGGCAATGGATGGGCCCATTTTTCGGGATAGGCTGCTTTTAGCCCTTTTCCAGCTTCCGAAAAAAACCGACGCCGTCCTGACCCTCCAGACGTTGTTCTCCTTGGACCGACTGGCATGAGCCATTGTGTCATGGTTGGAAGGGTCCTTCGAAGCCATCGTAGGGAGGGCGGATATATACTTTGAACGTTGACTTCACCCTCAACAATGACGAAAATTCTATTCTATCTGTGCACCTGTTAGGATAAAATCTCCCCCTGAGCTTGCGGGCAGGGCAATTTAATGGATGCTGTTTTGCTGCAGAGCCCGGAAAAAAATGCTAACAAATCATTTTTTGCGATCCGTGACAGCTTTTGACGAGATTGAAAGGGTCGTTGAGGTTGTTTTTTACAAGGGAGATACTAGCAATAGAGGGGTAAAGGTATCTTTATTGGAGGTTGTAAAGATGGATATTAAAGAATATATTTTGAAATTGATGTTTGTTCAGAAGCAAAAAATAAGCAGTTTAATAAATCCCATCAAAACCCACCATTATCATACCAACACAGCCAGAACTGAAAGCGTCGCAAAGCCCAATAAATCTGGCGAACGACGGCATTGCCGAAGCGAAGCTGGAATTCGCGGGTGCCAAATTGACTGAAATTGATTTATAATTGATGTTATCGGGGAAATGGTGGCCAAAAAGAAGTAAAATTCGGATTTTATGGCTAAATTTGAAATACAGTGAACCAGTTTTAATAAAACAAAAAAAATAATAATAAAAAGTTCAAATCCAAAATCAAAAAAAGACCCAAAACCCACCGCTCCAAGACCCTCTGCCGCTCCGAAGGTGTCTGCTTCATGGTCCTGTGATTCTTGGCATTGCCACTCACACTGGTGCCCTCATGGGCGTATTCTCTGCGCGGTGTGAAGTAGCGTCGCACCGTTGAGTTTCGACTCCGAAGACTCCGAAACGTGCGCCCCCGAATGGCTGTCCACATTTTCCGGAAAAGACCCTCAGGCAATGTCCAGCAGGCGGAGTCGCGGACTGAAAAAATTGGACTTAACGCACAGCTCAACTATCGACGAATGATAATTTCACATTGTATCAGCGCGCATAATCCTAATTCCATATCTCTCCAGTTTTTAGAAAATTATGTAACAACATTTATTATGTATTCTATTATTGAAAAAAGCTTCAAATTCAAAACACAAAAGCCAAAGACAAAAGACCCAAAAATCCAAAAAACAACATTGTTCATTTTTTTCATCCGGATAAAACAAGCATAATGTCGCGTGTCAACATGCCCGGAGGCATTTGTACGAATAATGGCCACTGTCATTGTCTTTTTTGCTCGTTGCTATTCCACTTTTGGTGAACTAATGTTGAAAGTCAAATGGCATTTATGCCCATTTCCAAGGACGTGGGCCACAATCAACCATTGGAATTCCCAGGGGCAAGTGAGCAACCAAATTTGGAGGCAATTCTAATGAAAGGCATTATACTGGGCATGGGTGTGGGGAAGCTCGAGAGTTAATGTGATTTTGGAAGAGTTCATGGATGAAAGTTCGATATTTGAGGGCCTTTTAAAAGATGTGGTGATTGAAGTCAGTTTAAGCATGTTTCAACAAGTTCAAATTTAAGTTTACCCAACGGCAGCAACAGTTTTTTCAATCAACATTATTTCTAAGACCCCAAATTCCATTGAGACATCCACCAACGCAAAGCCTGGCAAAATAAAACCAAAAATTACTTTTTACTGGCCATTGAAAAAAAGGCAAAATTGAAAGGGCTGTTTATCAAGAGTACATCGTACATCGGTATAGAAGGTTAGTTAGCACGCTCGGGTTGTGTGTGTGGGGTAGTCCAGGGCAAGCTTTTCAAAATGACTGCCTGAGGGTGGCTCAGGAGGGCACAACTGCAAGTGCTAATCAGCTGCTTGCCCTGAGGCCCGGCTATTTAACGCGCATATAGCCAGTTTGGAAATACTTATGTACATACAGAGTACAAAGTGTGCTCATTGAGTATTATGTGCATCTTCGAAAGGCCCTAAGGGTACTAAGAGACCAAAGGAGTGCCAAGGCAAGCCATTAGTTGAGGATGGGATTAAACTTACAAAACACGCAAAGCGTCGTTTACCCAAGCTGAATGCCATCCGATTACGCACGCGCACAAATGGCACAAATCTAAATGAAAACGAAGCATGCGTTTATCGATATACCCAACACATACTTGTCGAAATAGCCTTAGGGCACTTGTTGGGTGCCATCCTAAATGTTATGCACTTCATGTTGATGCTATTTGGTGACAGCTGTGGACGTGGATACTAATTGAAGCCAAAATAAAAAAGCCCAGTTTAAAAAAAGTTACAAAATTTTCAACATTTATTTTGATTATGAATAAAAAAGTTGATAATACTTGCAAAAAGACAAAAATAAATATCACAGGTTTCAGTGGACTCACAATAAACGTAAAATGCTAAAACCACGCCCGCTACCATAACCCAAGATTGAATATTTTAAGTTTTGAAACTTTAAAATGTTAAGTACAATCGTTAAAATTGATAATAAGTTAGTTACAATCAAAGAAAACGTTTTCCCTTAAGCCTTTTCAAAAATCTGCCCATAATCAGTAATCAACTTCGTGCAGAAGCTGTTCAAATGGAAGATATGCGTCAATGGCACTTGCTGATCAGTTGGCCATGTTAGATTCGGCCCGAAAACAACCCCCAAATTGTCCGGGGTCATGAGATTCACATGGCTATGGGCAGCGACTTCGGTCAGGAATTGGATGATTGTCTTGAGGAGGAGGAAGTTTGGTGATGGGAGCGTCCAGATGAGGCCACGAATAGCGTCGGTGTTGTTTTTGATGTCTGAAATGGGTTGAATAAACGCTACGTTGAAAGAATGGCAGTTTACCTTCAATCTCAACGAGTCTTGGATACAACTTATTCGTGATGACCGGCTCACCAAGGCTTCGGAGGAACGTTTTCAGCAAGACAGAAGCATGGATGACGGCTTTCTGGATGTTGTCGACGTATTCGGGGTCGGTTAGCCAGTCGATTTGGCGGCCTGAAACAGATATTAGCTATGATCAGACAGTTTTTGACAACAACAAACCCATGTTAATCCGCTCCTGAAGCCGTTGTATCGCATTGACCTCCGCGGATCGTCGAAAGATGCCTTCGACTTCCATGCCGTGATTGCGCAGAAATTCCAGCAATGCCACAACGATGGGTGGGATCATGTAATCGGGGTTTTGTTCGAGGATGCTGAAACCGTTATTATTACAAAATAAACACCCATAAAAGGCATGAATCACCAAACCAAACCCACAATTCCAACGGTGCACCAAACTGTTGCGTCGGTCGCAGTGGCTGATTTGATTCCGCGCCCGCATTTCGATTGAAAAATGACTGATGCTTCGAAGCTGATACCAGGCTGAGGTCATGGTCGATAATGACTTGGGGCAAGTTTAGCTGGGCAATTCGGATGGTGGAGTTCAATTCATGGAGATAGTTGACGTAATGGACTTTTCTTTCGAATTTCAGGCTGATAAATGGCTTGAAAATATTCCAAATGACACGGATTAGCGTGCTGGGATGGACGAGGAACAGGGCTTTTAGGTTTTTCTTGTACCTGAACATGATCATAAGAGACACATCGCAGTTTATATATATAAAAACAAACCTCCGATCCAAAACTTGATAAACCTGAATCAACCACTTGACCGGCGGCTTATTATTGCTCCGAAGGCCGTAATGAAGATACACGATGGAATAGTCCAAATCGACGACCTTGTCCAAAATGTACTGCAAATAACGGAGGAATTTGTTGAAATCGAAATCGCGATTCGAAGGCAGTCGAAAAGCGTAGATTAGAATAATCGGTCGGGCGACCAAATCTCCCTCCGCGATGACATCAACAATTTGGTGTCGAGCAATGTCGGCGAAGCTCTCACTGAAGGGATCATCAAAGTTGCCATTGCCGAGTTCTTCCTCGAAGTTGTCTCGCTCCAGGAAGCTGTGATCGCCGCCGGAAGTCGGGCTGAGGAGATCGTCTTCCTCGAAGCCGTTGGCTGGCTCCTCGAATTCTGTATCGGGTTTGGGTTTGCTGCTGGAGGGCGTGGATGCCATGAATCTGCAAAGGACGTTTAAAAATATATATAATAAACAACTCGAATCGATCCAAAGCAAACACGACCCGTCAAAAACACATAAAAACAGCCAGCTCGACAAATACAAATCACAGCCAGCTCCATGGGACCGTCGTCTTGTCTGTCTCTGATAATCCGCGCCCCCAACCCCCCGCGGAAAACACCCCGAATTGTCCACATCGACGACGACCGACAAAAAATGTTTCATTGGGCAATTAGTAGCGTTGCATTCGACGCATGTGAGCGATTTGATGCAAAATGGACTCGACATATGGAAGCAAAGATGTCAGCGCTCACCACTGCACACTGACGACGACACTCATCGATATTTTCAATTCAATGGAAGGGAAAGGGGAGAAAAAAATTGAAAAGAAAAGGAAAAGATAAACTATTGAGATGGTTGGTTGTTGAAAATTGGAAAGCGAGACGCATGCGTTGAGTGGATACGCCAGCGGCGGTCCGATTCGACCACCGAGCACGCACGCTTTTCGTTATGAGAGTGTGTATCGCTTGCACTTTGGGGGTACACAAGTGTATTCGCGTTGGGACTAGTTTTGGGATTACACTAGTGTATTTATTAACTTTTCAACGATTTCCGAGTTTTTTTCAAAATATCAGTATCAAAAATCATTTTTCGTGCATTTTTATTCATTCATTTTTTGAATTACTGAGCAAAACGACAAGATTATAAAGGAAGAAGCCACAAGCATCATTGATAAAAAAATCAATATTGGTTAGTATATACAATTAAAAGCAGAAACCACATTATACTGCGGAAAGCAACAAACAAGCAATAAGTCGATTTTTTGACGAAAGAAAAAATTGCAACTATTGCAGAAAAATCACATCGGAAGGCGGGCACACTTGGTTGAATCAAAAACTTCAGAAGTATGATTGTTGTACCTGTGGCATGCTTTGTTGCTGCATGTAGTTCATGTAATTCATGTTTTGCATCATCTGCGCATTCGGATAGCCGCCATTCATGCCCTGAGGCATTGGCGTGGCAGTGGGCATCGTCTGTGGTGTTTGGTAGCCGCCGCCGGCTTTCATGTCTTGGGGCATCTGCATGGTGGTTGGCATGTATAGTGGATTCGAGTATCCGCCGAACATAGCCTGCTGCATCTGCATCGCGGTGGCAACGCTGTTCATGTAGCCGTTCTGCATGCCCGGCATACCGTAACCCGTGTATTGCTGCATCGGATTATTGTAATCCGGGGCCATTGCTTGCTGCAACTTGGCCATGTAGGCTTCCGGCGGAATTGTGAGCACAGCGTGAAGCACCGGAGCGATCGTCATCTCATTGGCCATCGTATTCACGTACATTCTGGGGTTGTGGAAGACGTTGAGCAACACGGAGATGAATTTGATCAAAAATTCAATGTCATTCGTGACAGCGAGATGCCCATAGCCATGGGTGAGATTGACGAACTTTGTCATCTTCATCTGCGTTTCGGGATGGCATCGAAGAGGCGGATTGAGCGGGGCCGAGGTCAGGGGGGAGTTGTCAAGTTGCATGAGTTCGACGAATTCAATTGCTTTTTGCCTGTAAATTTGAATTATACAAAATTGTCGACTTTTCAAAATGCATAAACTCACATCGCATAGAAGTACGAATGAAATTTAACGAAATACTCGTCCACCGAAAAGGTATTACAAAATATTTCCATTATGGAATGATTGATCGGGAAATATGCATTCACTACTTTATGCTGGTCGCGGGTCAGCATGATAGCTTCAACTTCACAGAGAGCCGTGAAGACAGTGTTGGAGACCTGTTTGCGGCGACCGCTCTGAAGGCTGATCTGGTAACGCTGGAGTTCGCGGGTGAGCCATTGGCCGCCTTCCTTGTTCTTGGCCCTGAAGATGGAGCTCCATTAATCTCAGTTTTAAAAATATAGAAAACCAAACTTACTTCCGAAGATATGCAGCCATAACACTGTGATTCAAGTACTCAGGCAACGAAATGCGGCGCCGAATCTCAGCTACGGTGATAGGATGCCGTTTGTTGTAGCTCAGAATGTTCAGGCGTCCAGGAACCTTCGCAAAAATGGTTTCATTATCAAGTTGGTTCATAATGTCGTAAACTGGAGCGTCATTGGGGTCTATCGGACGCTCAACTGGAACAACGGCACCGGCATTGGGGTCTTTGTCTTCGTCGGATTCATCTTTCGGGTCGTCTGTCTTGGGAAGATTGGCGTTTGCTCCGAGGTTGTTGTAGAGGGCGTGTTGATCACCATTGGCAGCCCAGGGGTTCATCTGATTGAAGCTCCCATTCGAATTGGCCGCGTCAGTCGACGAAGATGGCACCGATTGATCATAGCGTGCCCATGGCGGCATGTAATCGGCATTGTTGCCACCACCGGCATTGTGGGACTGAGCATTCATGAACCCGCCATCCGCACCGGCATTGGCATTGTAAGTCCCGCCCTGATTCTGGTACTGATCAGCATTGACCGGGCTGCCTTGAGTCTGATCTGCTGATGGCGGCGATCCGAATCCAGATTGATACCCGCTCGAATTCGTGTCATCAAGACCATTGCCATCGACACGGGCACGCTTCGCTGATGTCGGGGTTACTGTAGATTCGTGAAGGTCATCGAAGCGGCGTTTGACACCTGGAGTGCCATAGTTTCCATAGTTGGGATACTGCGTGTGACCCGTTGGAACGGCGGGGGGCTCGGTAGCGAATCCGGTCGGCTTCTGGGCAGCGAAATTCTGATCGGCGGAGTAATTGGCCATGGGCGTCTGTTGAGTCTGTTGAGTGTTGTAAGCATTGGCATCATAACCAGAGGCACCATAAGCCGAAGCGTCAAAATTCGAGGCATCGTAACCGTAGTAGCCTATAGGGTTATTTTGTGGCTCTGGATACATGGCTACTGAAAAAAATTATATAAAAGTTTAAAAAACTTGGAAAAAGGAATGACAAAAAGCGAACAGATAAACGAAAAACGCGAAGAGGAAACACAACCACCACCAATCCGCCTTTTTCCCAAAGAATGACCTCCACAAACTAGCTACTGCTCTTAGCCACATCTGAATGACCTCCCAAATCCAATCTCCCAACTTTACCAATGCCTCAAAGATAACCCCTCCCATCAGTAAGCCCGCCAGAATAGCGCTTTTCCCAATCCCCGAATCCCAGACCACTTCAGGATGCCCCGTTTCCCTGTGGCAATCTTCCCAGGCCTCCATCCTTTAGGCACAAAACTTCACACCCACTTGAATCATGCTAGAGGAACGTACATGTAAGGAAGGTCAGCGCCGACCAAACCGAAAAACATGTCAATCATCCTGCGCTCTGATCAATCGCGTCAACAGGACCGCCCCTGCCCAGACTCAGCGGTCTACTTAGGCCCCCCTTAACACCTGGGCCAACGTGTGAATGACAGCTTTCGCGCACTAAATGTGCCGCTTCCGACGAAGGGAGTTGATTTGAAGTGCACCTGAGGGTACTGTGTGTGGGAGGGGAAGGTAGACCGGCGTGTTTAGGGCTTTTGGACGGTAAACCGGATGCACAGAGGACGCACATTGTAAAGGGGGGCTAATTGGATTGTTTAGGGGGGTCAGATGACAATAATTGATTGAAAGTTTTGGAATGGGAGCGGAAGTTTGATAGGCGAGGGAAACTACAGTAATAATTTAAATTGAAAAGACAAAAGCAATCGATTTTTGAATTTTCAATACGAATAACAGCACGTCAAACAGTTTAAAACTAAAATTTAAAAGTTCCAAATTGGCACATTTATTTGAATTCACCATTAATAAGTATATACGGTAGCTTTAGGATAAGCATTTTTGTAATTGTTTTTCCTATTTTTCAAAATTATCTACCTTAAAGGTACATATTTGATCCTTTTTACATGTGTTTCATTTTTGAAGCTTATCTCTTTCTTCAGTTTTTATTCACTATACTTCAACAATTCGTATACGCCAATGCTTATTGAACCAAATAGTCTAATATGTTAACATTGTATTCAAAAATGTTCCAGTTTTGCCCTATTTCCGGCCGTCTCCCATGATAAAGCCTTTCCCATAGCTCTGTCTACGTCATCACATGGCCTGTTGCCCCAGGCAACAGTGTGCCCTCCATCTATGGCGTCGTTCTTTCTTTCCGCCCTTGCTTTGCGTCAATTTTGTTGATGGGCAAACGCCACAGGACTAATGGCCTGCCTAACACCTCTCCAGCCTTATTAACCGCTCAGAGCCTCGGGCTGTTTTGACATTGCTCAGGTTGTTCGACTTTATCGAATTTTTCGCAGTTTTATGGTGAAACATGTTATTTTTTTTATGTATGCCGCGGCCCCGGATCCAACCAACAGCCGAACAAGACTCAAACGGGCAGAATGCTCATGAAATCTCGGCCACCGGGTTCGAGAATAGCAGTGTCACGATCAATGGGTCACCATTGCCGCCGGATGACAATGCATTTCGGATATTTGGCCTGTTTCATAGCTATCATGTAATATCAGTGGCGAGTGTGGTCAGTTTGGTGCTGATCCTATCGGTCTATCTGACGGCCATGTTTCTGTTTCCATGGGTAAAGTATGACACGCTGTTTTGCGTCATTGCCGCGAGCGGGTTTACGATCTTTCTATTCACGGGAATGGGGTCTAATGCGCTCGTTTTTAAGGCATTGTTTTCAAATACGGTTGGTTTTTATTAATAAGGATTTAGTCCCAGTTTTATAAACTTCAGAGCACCTACGTAACCCCATTTCTCCTCTACCATGCCTTCGTCCTCCTCGTCGAAGCCATCATAACTTTCGCTGCTCTAGGACAAATCATTTCCGATCAGGTTTGCTTTTCCATCAAATTACAGCTCATCAGTTTACCAAAATCCAACTTCCAGGACGCTCATCTCGACGAAAGCGACATCCTAGCCCGCCAAGTCGTAACCCTCACTCCGCTCTGTGCCATTTTCCAAGTCGCAATGATCTACATTGGCTATAAATATATACAATACATCAAAAATTATGCCTATTTCCGTCAACTTGCAAATGTAAGTACATTCATAAAAATACATTAACATCAAACCCGCAAGAGGCGGCTATTCTTTGATCAGCCATTCAAAAAATACAAAACTATGCCGCTGTTTCGAAGTACTTCATGCGTATGCCCTAGTGTCCCCTGACAATGGCAAAATGCACTTTGTGCTTTTTTCATTTCCGCTTTTAGTTAGTTTATGGCTGGGGGCGGTGGTATCCTTTTCACCAAACAGCATACAGCGTAATGATGTGGCAAATTAAGTGTGCCGGTTGGGGGTCAATGATGGCATCAATTGTGGGGTGTTTCAAAACCGTTAAAAACTCCATCGATACAAAAAATACAGTTTTTTTTCAGAGCATCAACCCGGTCATGACATTCAATGACCCCATATTCACTCCGCCAGCCGATGAAACAACCATTAAACCATAAGCTCATTTAAAAAGTTATTCTCGTTTTCGGGTTTTACGTTGGTCTTTGGATCTACAGTTTTTTTTTTGTTCATAAAATCGCATAGAAAAATCAACCTTTAGCGAAAGGCCTCTATATTAAAGAAGAAGAGTAAGGCAATAAATATCGATTTCCTTGAGTGGACTCCATTAATTATGCTTAGCTAAGAAACAAGTGAGTCTCAGTTTCATCCACTACAAATGTTGTTTAGCACAACCAAAGGCTACCCAAAAAGCGCGCCAAACATCCACAACACTGTGTATTCAGACAAATATCTTGTTTATTGACTCAGGCTTGTCTACTTCATGTGTTTTTATTAACACAATAAAAAGCAAAAATGAAAAGGGTGGATCAAATTGTAAAGATCAAAGCAAATAAACAACCTGATTGTTGACTGCGGTGAAAATTCTTGAACAAATGACAATAAGATTAGTTTTTATAAGCTTTATTTATGTTTATGCAGTGAAAGCGTGATACAAAAGCACAAAAATGCAAAAAATTGACATAACAATTCAAACACAACCAATAAGTTTTGTAACCATTTCAACGGTCCATCCAAATAAAGCCATCGCGATCATTGTTCCTCTAAGGTCCTTTTTAATTGTCAAAATACAACGTCGTAAAGGGGCATAAAATCGAAAAAAGGCCTTCCCCTAACGTTAAGAATGAAAGCAGCATGGTCATGATAGCCTTGCGGACGGCGTCATTTTGAAGGGAAGACGTTTTCATTAAGACGTTGGTCAAGTTTTTGTATGTTGAGTTTGCTTGTTTCATTTCGGAACGGATAAAGTGCCAGTATTTCTTTATTTTTATTCAAAGATGATCAACTGCAACTTATCCTATGTGCAGTTTTTTTAAATAATTTCTGTTGAAAAGAAACTTTTGTAAGGCAACGAGTAAGAATGCATCCAGTTTTCAATGTCCTTCAAAAAACCCCACTTTTTGTGGTCTTTGTAACATTAGGTCTCCTATCCTACACTCAATTAATAATCGGTGGTCGTCACCGGCCTTTGCCACCCTCTCCAACACCCGTGTAAAACGGCTACCACCAATGTGTGTAAAAACTGCCATAAATCACTCGGGGGCTTGCTTGCACCCTCTCGGTTCCCCCTTTGCCTCCAGGTATATTATATGCGGGGTGTTGAAAAAATAGGAGTGGTCGATTGATTCGTTGTGATCGGTTGTTTCGAACGTCTATAACCTTTTAACGGGTTGCTTTTGGTAAGTTGTTTTATGGGGTGGTAATAAGCGTGGTTAATACTTTGATTTTTAATGGTTTTTGAATTCAAATTTTAAAAATGGCTAACAAATTTCCAGTTTTTGTCTAACTATGCCCTCAGGCAATCACCATTCTCCCTCAAAAACCCGTACAATACCAACCGATCCTGACTTCTTTATGTCCCATCGTTAAAAACAGTGGTTTCCCCCCATTTTAAAAGGCCTACAACCATTCCAACAATCTATTCCATTAAAAATTTCACCTTTCTACCCTCAAATCACAACCGCATCGCTAATTCCAAAAGTTGCGACCCACTGAGTTCCTTCCCATCGCCCTCGAGGCCTCGTTCCGTATTCTGAATCTGATTGTGTTTACCTCGCATGTCCAAAAAAAGTGTAATTACAATGTTCATTTGGGCCCATAGCCCGAGCCGCCATTTTGAATGAACAAATTGAACAAAGTTGCGTAACAATAATGTACTTTCCATAATGACATAATGCGTGTGGCGTGTTCACACAAATCATTTTCCCAATTATTTGGCCGCTGTTTCAATGCCTTTTTTACGAGTGTTGCGACCACTTCGCAACTTCACTACCTGTTACCTATTACCTCGCAACCCATATTCAAAGGTCGACATTTTGACATTTTTTGTATTGTATTCATTGACAAACATGACAATGTTGCGTTGATCGAAAGGCCTGCCATGCAGACGGGAACAATGAATTTTCCGTTAAATTACGTTGACTTTTTTTGAGTATGGGTCGAGGTAGTGTATTTGAGGACAAAACAAATTCGAATTCTAACATGACAAAAGTGATGATTACCGTGGACCGTTATTGTATTCGCATTCGAAAATGTGAAAATGTAGGCTAGCCCATAATAGAAGTCGATCAACGACTTGTTGATTCAAAAAAAGTGGCCGATAACCCTGTACAAAAAGGCATTTGTATTGCTGGCAGTCAGACTTGCATAATTCAAAAAGTTAGTTCTCCCATAGTTGGAGGGGATTTGGTCCGTCTGTGCAGGAGATAATCCGATTGATACATGTTTGAACATTGCCAACTTCGTAGTCATTCTCGGTTCCAAAAGTTATTCTCTATTACGTAAATGCTTACCATATGGGTTTATGGATGCTGTAAACTACTTATGGGTCCACTTGAACCACTCACTTGAAAACAATCTTTATACTTCAATAAAATGGTGATTGTCTGTCTCGACATAGTCGTTTTCGTAGCCAGAAGTACCTATCTATGTATTTCCTCTTGTCAGACAGAAAAAAGGTTCTTCACTTTTTCTTTGTAGATATTTTTTCGATGCGGTTGTCGCTAAAAACAGTAAAGGTGTGGAAGGGGGGAGTCTTGTTTGATGTTGTTAGACGTCTCTGCCCCAGTCGTCGACCACCGCCATCACCTCAGTCAGGGGTCTGAGTGTTATTATTTGGAGGTCGCCTCTCCTCGTCAGTAGCGTGATCTCCGTGGATGAATATGGCCCTCAGCAGCCGTCAAACAAGTTTTGTTGCCTGCCTGCGGCCCGCCTTGGTGTGGAAAGAAGGGCCTCTTTTTTGAGGTTTTACTTAAATTCGATCACTGTCACACTGCCAAAGGCATTAGGGAATAGAATTTTACGCGTTTTTAATCAAAAAAGTTGCCAAATAGTGTTAATCGAATCATCCTTACACTTACTTACGGCAGTTTTACTTTCTTATCAAAACCCACCCAAACTTCAGATGGAAAAGCTCAAACACGCCTTTGACGGCGACGAAAACCACGTACCAGCCGTTCGGATCGGAATGCACAACGGTGAAGTCGACGCGGATACGTCTTTGCCGCCAGATGCGCCGGCTGGACGGAAGACTTCCATCCTTGGCGTTGAAGTCATTGATCGTGGACAATGGTCTGGGCCATTGGACTTTCTCATGTCCATGATTGCCTATGCTGTTGGATTAGGTAATCTTCAATCCAGGCGAGACAGTTTACAACCCCAAAATTTCAGGCAACGTCTGGCGCTTCCCCTATCTCTGCTTCAAAAATGGCGGCGGCTCCTTCCTCCTGGTCTATGCCATCTTTTTCATCATGGCAGCAGTGCCCATCTTCGTCATGGAGGTGACCATCGGCCAATACCTGCAGCGTGGTGCCATGGAAATGTGGAGCATGTGTCCGCTTTTCAAGGGGGTCGGAATCGGCAATGTCGTGATTGCATTCATGTGTATCGCGTACTTCTGTGTCATCGTGGCATGGGCGTTGTTCTACATGATTTCTAGCTTTTCGGCAACTTTTCCGTGGGAAACGTGTGATAATTGGTGGTAAGTATAAAAAAAACACCATGAACGCAGTTTAAAAATCGCTTCAGGAACACTCCTGTGTGTCTCACCGGGAAAGAAAATGCCACAGCCCTCGCCAACATAACGAGATACCTCAAATCTGGCGTCGCAACTGAAACTTCCGTTGAACAATTCTGGGAGCGTCGCGTCCTCCAACAAACCGAAAACATCCACGAATTCGGCGGGATTCAATGGGAACTTCTGGGGCTTATGTTCGTCGCATGGGTCATCGTCTACTTCGCTCTGTGGAAAGGCATCACCCAAGCGAGGAAGTTCGTCTATTTCTGCGCCCTTTTCCCGTATCTACTCATCATCGTCCTGCTTATCCGTGGCTTAACTCTCCCAGGCGCCATGAATGGGCTTCACTTCTACCTGACTCCAAATATGACAAAACTAGCGGATACAACGGTCTGGAAGGACGCGGGAACTCAAGTCTTCTACTCCTATGGTGTCGGTTTCGGCACACTCATTGCTTTAGGCTCGCATAACAAGTTCAATCATAACTCTTTCCGAGATGCGATTATCATGTGCTTCATCAACGGATCAACATCGATCCTCGCCGGAACTGCCATTTTCTCTATCTTGGGATACATGTCGTTCGTCGCTAACAAGCCGATTGCCGATATCGTCAAGCCTGGAGTCGGTTTAGCTTTCTTGGCTTATCCGGAAGTCGCAAGTAACCTGCCATTGAAACAACTTTGGGCGTTTTTGTTCTTCTTAATGATCACCATTTTGGGTCTGGACAGCCAGGTCTGCATGATGGAAGGCTTGTTTACCGCTTTGGAGGACACTTTCCCGACTTTGTTGAGAAAGCATAAGAAGGTGTCACTGTTAGTGACCTGTATCTTCTTCTTTTTACTCGGAATTCCGATGGTAACCCATGCTGGTGCGCATTGGTTGACTTTGGTCGATGCTTATGGTGCCAGTGGGATTGCGCTTCTGTTTGTGGTGTTCTTTGAGGTTGTTGGATTGAGTTGGGGATTCGGTAAGAAAAAGTCATAAGGACGCCAGTTTTGAAAATCAATTTCCAGGCGCCGAACGCATCCGAAATGCCATTCACGAAATGCTTGGCTTCCACGTTTCCAAAGTCTGGCCTATCATCTGGAAGTACACAGCTCCTCTCGTCACTGCCGTCCTTTTCGTCTTCTGTATCATCATGTATGCTCCATTGAAGTACCCCGATGGCCGTGACTTCCCGATGTGGGCGGAGCTATTCGGACTTGGTCTCAGCATGTGTTCGATCATCTCGATCCCGGCATATGCCATCTATTACTTGCTCTGCAAGAGAAGCAATTTGTCTTTCAAGGAGGTATGGCAATTTACTCAGTTTTCATACATTTAGCTGAAACATCGAAAAACAAGACAAAAAACTAAAAACAAACCATTTCAGCGTCTCCACAAGGGTCTCCACCCGCCCAAGAACATCCGTCCCGGTAACAAGGCCTACACCGTCGAAGAGGAGATGGAATTCATCGACAAAGGCGGCAAAGACGTTCGCAACAACAACGATTACAAATAAAACAAACACTCAAACATTCAAAAAAGTCAAAAATCCGCCGCTTACAAGCTATCATAGAACCAGTCCAAAGTTTTGTTTCACTTACAATTAGCGCATACTCCAACGAATTTTCCTTATTTTACCACTGTACAAGCTTCAAACTTGTGTCTTGAGGTCACCACGATCCCAACGAAAACAAAAAACCAGGATTATATTCCAGTTTCTTTGACCGATGTTTGGTCTATTTTACTAATTCCCGTTTCTATTGATTTCCCTGTGAAGTTTAAAATCACGAATTTGAGAAATAAAATGCACAAAAATAATGTTACCAAAATTTACAAATTATGTACAGTTTAAAAAAATTCATTGCAAAAACACCCGAAAAAAATTCAAAAATGATGCAAAATAGAACTGCCATCGCGAAATTGGCTCTTCGAACACCACAACTGCCCACTCGTACCGGTACCGACGAAGATGGCTCCTTGACGCCAGGCATCGAATCGAGGATCGTAGACTTTGACGCCATTGTTGACACGGGCCGATATCCGGGGCGGAAGTTGATTCAACTCGTTTTGCAAGCGATCGACAAAGTTTTTGATGAGGGCGCCGCCGCCGTTGACGAAGATGTGGCTGTAGGAGGGCTGGAATGGGGATTCTATAGTAACCAAAAACTTTCACCCGACCAGTTTAAAAACTTACAAGAATACTATCCGGATCAATGTTATCCACAGACTCCCGGATCATCGAAACGAGCCCCTTATGACCGGAGGCCTGTTCATCGACGAGATAGGAGGGGTTGAAGAGGCCTTCGGTGATGGAGAAGCGTGTTCTGGCATCGAATGTGACTTCTTTTCGGGTTGGCAGTTCGAAGGTGGCCGATTCGCCTGGGACAGGGCCGCTGGCAGGGAGTGGTTTTCGGGAGTACATGAGGGTCGAGGCGGCGAAATCGTGAAGAACAGCCTACGACGAAAACAACGTTTTCAGTTTTAAAAGACTAAAAATTCAATCAAAGCCAACCTTTTGCCGGTAATCCAAACAGCTCGGATGCAACTCGACAGCCGCTGGTGGCAGAATTTCGGTACCCCTCTCATCCAAAACAGTGCCAATGGTCGATGCGAAGTAGTCTGTGCCGATGGAAGATGAAACGACGGCTGAAAACAAGAATATATAGCGTATCTATGTCATATTCGCCAGTTTTTGTTAATTCAAAACCACCAAAACTCACAATTCCGCAACAAATAAGCCCTCGAAACGACAGAAACAGTCGTGCCATCGTGTCCAACGTCGACAATTGTGCTTCGGGCATGGTCACGCTTCATTCTGAAAGTAATATTTATCAGAACTACAGAGTATTTACAGTTTTAAACACAAACAACTTACGCAATCAACGGCGCACTCGGCATAACACAAATCGCTTGCGCATTGAACTTTTCAAACATAATTTCAGCTAGTTTTTCGCGGTGTTGTCGATTGTAAACCTAAAGAGTAACTGCTGTAACAATTACCAGTTTAAAAAACAAAAAATTTACCCACATTGCTTTCGATAAAGAGCACTGGAACTTGAGTAATGTCAAATCGAAGATGGTAGTTCATAATGTTTTCGAAAACGACTTCAAACAGGTCCCAATCGCTGACTGAAATGAAAACAATACTAAGGGTTAAAACATCGCCAGTTTAAGTCATCACAAAACCCCACCATTAGCATTTCGGATATATCTTTTGAGCTCCGTGGATGCCCTCGCGATGCCGACATTGGGGTCGCCGATGAAATACGTCTTTTTGTCGCCATTTCCTGGGTCTTTGACGCCGGCGGTGGAGGGGATTTCTACCTGAAAGTGGTTAGATACATGTGGGATGGGATAGAAGCGGTGAACAAACCTGTGGAGAAGCGTAAAGCCCGCCATATCCAGCTCGGATGGACGAAGAGCCGAGGTCGAAAACGACCGCTGAGACGTCATCTGGAAGGGGTCAAGGGGAGTTATATTTGCATGTTTTAAGATGTACTTGCCTCCAGAGTAGACAGAATCCGTCATGAAGCTGTAGTTTTCGAAGATCGAAGAGGAGAAGCAAAGTTCGCACTTCCGGATGTCGCTTTTTGAAAAAGCTGAAGCTATTCGACGTTGGGGACGTTTTGCCAACAACAAGTTGCTTGCTTTCTTTTCGCGGTTTTTCTGAAACCTGACCATCCGCACAGTTTTCATATATTTTTTCCTCGTTTTATCCGCTGATTACTTACTTCATCACTTCCATAATCTAGTCGGTAACATTAGGTACCAATAAATATGAGGTTCATTGTGTTTTTCAACCTTCTTCAGCGACGTTATCGATCAGTTTTCACTTTTTATAATCTTTGAGCGATCCAACAACAAATAGCATTACAAAAATTGTACCATTAGCTTATTGATTGATTTTATACCAAAAAATACATCAATGAAAAACTGAGCAATCATGATTTTATATTTAATAAAAATAACAGTTTTGGCGAGGAAAATCCCACCTACAGGCAGCGTCCGATGACTTCGGAGTTAACAAATAGCGTTAAACGAAATTAATAATAGGGATATACCTTATAACTAATTGCAAATGGAGGGCATAAGTGAATGTTTTTGGGAGAAGTTTGTACGATTAATCGATACTGAAAGTATGTGTGTTCAAACTGAAGAAGTGGAATCAACAGATAAAGTTTAAACAAGACGAGATACATGGAAATGGATTCTGGCAGGATGAAATTACAAGGATAGTGATCACAATTCACAAGGCTGATGGGTGGTAGCAAGGTTGGGGCGGGACGGCAAGGAGGGTTTGTTCTAGTTGGGCGGGGTTATGGTAGGTGGTGTGGGCGGGTCCTGAAAATGCTCGAGGTCAGTTTATGTTACAATTTACATACTACGCTGATAAGACAATGATAATAGAAAATATGATTTTGCATCGTCCAGTTTATCTCACCTGATCAAAAGACTTGCTCGGCCTAACATAATGGGTTCGCCACGACTTCTTCCGACCGATCGCTTTGTTGTTGGCGCCTCCGCCAACAGGCGACGACGGCACACTTCCGGAGTTCTGCCGAGCCAGCGGCGTCGAAGGGCCATCGCTGGTGCCGACGGAGGTGATGGGCGATAGGTCGTGGATGGTTCGTGGCGTGATCTTTTCGTCACCGATCGTGCTGTAACAGTATGTCTGCAATGAGTTTTTTGGAACTTTTGTGCTACTTATGGCATAAACTTCTGTTTTGTAAAAATTTATGGTTAAAATAACTACGGAACCTAGAGTTTATTCAAAAAATTACCTTATTAGCGGCCCTCCCAAAATCCACCGACTTCGAAGCCGCATTCTCTTTCGACGGCATCCCAGACGGCGTTAGAAACCATTCAGACCGGGTTCTCATTCTCTTTGTCTGTTTTTCATGGACCCATTCCAGATAACTTAGAGATTGTGTGCTTTCAGCCGTGTCATTCCGGCCAGAATTTAGCCTCGGAAACGGACCCAGGACGTCTGTATCGTCGAGGTCGCCGTGCATTAAAACCTAAAACAGAAATCTGTTAACTTCAGGTCAGTTTAAAAACTTCAAAATCCACCAACCTCGCCCATACTCGACGACAGCCGATGCCCAGCAAACTCCGTCTCCAATGGCTCCATGCTCCCCGTCGTTGGAGCCCCCCTTGACGCCGTGATATCGGCAGTGTTGCGTCGACGTGTGTAGCAGATGCTTGACGGACCAGCCGTCTCATCCTCGTCGACACCCGTAGCATGGCTAGATGCCTTGTATAGGGCTGGTTGCGACAGCGTACTATAAACTGTAATCGAATCGTCAATCTGTTTCTGTTTTGCGCACTTCTACAGTAATCTACAGGGACAAAAGCCCCCAATTTATCCCCAAAACAAAAAACTATCGCAACCAAAAAAACCCAAGTAACAAAGCCACGATTACCATCACCACATTTCTCATTAGGTGTCTGTCTGTCATGCACAATTCCACCACACAATCAATATACTTTTAATTGCTTCATTTCAATCAACATTTAAAAAACAAGTAATAAGCCATAAAACAAAAGTGAACATCGACTGATGTGTTGTGTGAAATCGGTTATTAAAAAAGGCTATAGCAAGAGAGGGGTCATAACATTCAAAGATTACTGTATACAACGTTACAAACAACAATTACAGACCAATATCAGAATGTTAGGGATGCGGACAATCGGATACAGAATCGGAACGAACCCGAGAGCGGAGTGTGTGTTTTTGAGGAACAAACAATGGTATTGACCAGGGATGCGAAAACGCGGCGCGTCGGGGGTTTCACGCGCGCGCCAGCTTACCGAAAACAAGGGGGAAAACGGTCTTAGCGAGAAGCGGGTGAGCAAAGTTTGAACTTATCCTGCTTTTTTGATGCAAATTTTTGGGCTGCTCACCTTACGTTTTATAATTATTTAACGCGCTTTGAAAAACACCTTTCGCTGCTAGACCCACGCGTTTTCCCATCCGCGTGACGCGCGCGTATTCGCATCCCTGGTATTGACGGACAGGTTTTTAAATTTTAAAGTTTAAAGCTTCGATGGAAAAAAAACAGAACAACATTGATAAATAATAGGTTTGGTTGGTATGGTATTATACACTTGACGGTGATACAAGGAACACATTGACATTGAAAAGGAATAGGAATGGCTGGTTTTACTTAACACGATGGAATGGCCTGTGTTGGTGATGGGGTCGTCGTGGTTGTGGGATCGGCCGACGATGGCGGTGGAGGCAACTCGGGGCTGGCTGAAAGATGGGTTCACAGATGGACGATGGACGGATTACAGTACACAGGGGGAGGGGTAGTAAAACATACTGAATGCGAACAGAAGATCAATTGGATTGGTCATGGCTTTGCAGGAAGCGAAGAAGGAAGGGGTTTGGTTTCGGCACACTTTTGTAGTGAAAAGAATGGGAAGCGGATTCACACTGTTAAGATTTGGGGGTATCAGATTACGAGTTTCATACATTAGAAGTTACAGCTCGCTGATTCCCGCAGATCCAGATCATCGATCGGCACCAAATGCCGTGGGAGCGACGCGAAATCCTCAAACGGCTCTTCATCGATTGGCGGCGGGGGCGGGGCGTTCTCCGGAGGCAAATCGTCATCGTCGAAGTCGCTATCCTCTTCATCGACGTGGGTCCGATAGATCTGATTCGCCGGAGTGCTTAGCCTCTGAACCTTCTTCACAACAGTATGGGTCAATGATGGCGCCTTCAGGCTTCCTCCTCGTCGAATGCTGCCACCCGTCGAGTTTCCAGCTCCATCACCCGCGGACGCCGACGCGTTCGTCGCCGCAGATGCCTCATTCTCGAGCGCTTCCAAGGAGTAGGACCGGACGGCAACTACAAATTTGGAAAGCATTGAGGAAATGGTAGCTGAGGGTGTACGTTTTGAGGAGTCTGAAAAGCAGGGGGTTGCAAACACATCACACAGCACAATCTTTTACACAGTTTTTGGGGGTATTAAAACATTGAACAGGGGTTGAAGTTGAATATTAACGAGAAAGACGAACGGATAGAGGGGTCAAGGACACTTGGACAATAGATTTAAACTCAAAAAGTAAACCGATTTTGCGGTGTAAACTGTTAAAAAAGCCCAATAAGCGTTAAATAAGTTACACACTAAATAAAACAAAGGAAAACTAAAGTTGAAAGCGGGTATTTTTGGCATCAAGCTATAAAAAAATCAAAAAAACTCACTTGAAGGATACTGAAAAGTGAAATGCCAATGTTCATCGACCCGTAGAGTGCGCCCAGTGATACGGGCATAAAACTCGTAGCATTCGCGCGGAAATAGATTTGTGAAACCAAAGCCCTGGATTATCTTCGAAATGACCTGAGATGCCAACTTGAATCGCATGACGTCTTCGAGTTTTGCCTGAAAATTGAGTGTAACAGTAACCAAACGCGTTATTGACATTTTTTTTGTAAGTTTTGGAATTCCAGAAGTCCTAATGGGAGGGCACGGAGGGCGGAGCCACCCGTTTTGAACCCGCCCAGGATAGACTTGGTGGGAGTGACACTTTCGAACCGCTATGAAGGTCTGCAGTTTTTAGAATCTAACATAGCAAAACCCTCTTTTTCGTTGCCTGGGGTTTGAAATCTAACAAAATTTCACACATAACGACTTTGAGAGTGTCAAAATCCGTGAAAGTTCAGAACAGTTTAAAAAAACTCACTCGTTGACCCTCATGGATGCAAGTATGAAACAGCGACGGTGCCACACTGATACCAATGGCATCTGGCGTCATGCGCGTGCCAAAGGTATCGGCCGAATCGCTGATTATGCGGAATGTGCCGAAAAGAAGGACGAGCAGGTGCTGTGACGGCACTGATAAGCTGCATATTACCCTGAAATCACAACATCAGCACTCCAATCAGTTTACACCCAATCCCACCTGCAGAATACCAATCTCTGCTGCTCATTGTCCTGTTGCTGGACGATGCTGAACAATTCTTGCTCGTTCTCGACGCCGAAGATGCCTCCAGGCAGTTTGGATAGGAATTTCTGAAACCCGTCATCATAGTTATCAGTTTAAAAACCGATCCCAAAACCCACTTTAATAACACTCGCAGCCGTATACACGCTAATGTTTGAAATGTTGACCAATCGGCCATGTTGCATGATGCTCGAAAGCTTCCTCACTTGGGCCTGATTGCCAGGGGCACGCCAAATGTCCTTTTTTAAAGGGCCTTCCTTGTTGACTTTGAGCAGAAGCACGAGCAAAGTCGCGGGAATGTCGTGGGAGAAGGCTTCGGCGATGGGCACACCGAACTTGACCTTCTCGATACGGCCTCGGTACCGGTGATGCATGTCGTCGGTGCCGCAGATTACCATGCCGTACGCAGCCACTGTCATATCCGCGATGGTGTGACGCCGAATGTAGAAGTCTTCGTCTGTAAAAGTCAGGTTAAGCGATAAAAATAAGGTTTATATTGGCATAATAAAGGTAGGTGGGGTCTACAGTATCCCACATCTAGCCAATTAAAGTTGGTAAAAGTGGGCGGTTTTTTTACTTAACCCCCCTGGAGGGGACTTTTTACTATATTTGGGCGCTATGGCAAATCTGTTATTGTCGCTATCGTCAAAATATGACTAGATGAGGTCAGTTTGTAAAAAATTTAAAATGCATAGCCCCCTCACCTGTACTGTCGTCGTCGTCTTGGTCGTGGATAATATCACGCTGACGCTTGTTGTACAGACGCGGCTTCACGGAGCCACTCCCGCCGATGGCTAGAAGGCCACTAGAGGCTTTGTTGCTGCTGCAAATGGGCCAAATATAACCTGCTCGGCCCACACAAACATGCCCAAAATAGGGTAGGTATAACGAAACTCACCTTGGATTAGTCGACTCCGGCAGGTCGTCCGCCGACGGCGGCGTCGATGATGGGGCGTCTTGGCAGTGAGTGTTGGCGACGCTGACCGATCGAGGAACGGCGACGCCGTCAATCGGGGTGTTGTCTTCGGCGGCGGGTTCGTCGGGACGTCGATGCCGTGGACGAGGAGCGGTAGCGAAGGAAAGCGTAGGCGTCGTCGTCGGAACCACTCTTGCATCCCCGCTTAGCAGCGGTGCTCGAACAGAAGACGGCAGTTGCTGGCTGTAGCGACGAGTGTGATGATTCGGAATCGGCTTACGGGTCGGAGTGGTGTGCGTTGATGAAGCTGCAGTCTTGGTGGTTGTGTGGATCGCGGGACCAGCATCGGCATCACCAAAAGCCTTGCGCCAGTGTTTCTTCGCTGCTCGATGCAGCGCAGGCGCCTGAACACGGGCACTTCCTGAAGTTACTCCTGCTGGGGGTGGCTGTGGCGCGGTCGTCGTCGCCTCCGGCCGGGGTGATGAGGCTGAAATCGAGAAACTCGTAAAAGGATCGTTCAGTTTTCAAAGCTACAGTAAGACAAAAGGGGTTCAAAGACTTCAATGATTGCCAAAAAGAGAGGATGTCAGTTTAAACCATGCCCAAACCCCCTAAAATCGATAAGAAAGCCATGCCAGAAAAGTCGCGCACCACCAACAACAGCCTGTTTGGACTGGTCAACCGAGCAAGGAGGAAAAAAACTATCGATGCAAATGTCGAGTTGCCTGCGCGAACACACCCAAACATGCCGCTAATGAAAACAGAGGCGGTCGTGGTCGTCGGACGGATATCGACGCCGCTGCCGCCGTCCGCCACGCAATGACGACAGTCACGCTTGCTCAACTCAGCCGATTCGGAGAGAGGGTCCGGCGCTCCGTGTCCTTACAATTTCTTGCTATTGTAGAAGTTTCGAGAAACGAGTAATTTGGCAACAGTATACGGCCGCTACTATCAGTTTAAAAACCCCAAAAACGGATAACAACCCCCAATTACCACGTCTCCGAGCCAGTAATTCCCCAGTCTGCAACAGTACCGACGTTGAGCTTGCCCTTCGGACCACATTTCTAGTGATAAACTTTTTCAAATCCATCAAAACAGCCGGAGCACTTGGACGTCGACGTTCACTTTTCACCGATTCGTTATCACTGGATTCACGTCTCGCTTGAAGATTGCGCAACATTGGCGTTGCGAGGGATTGGCGCCGGGGCAAATATAGTGGAATCATGATGCTTATCCAATAACGTCGCACAGTTTACAAATACAGTATACAAGAAACTTGGAATTTGGACGAAAGTCAGTTCCAACCAACAAACTGTCCAACAAAAACAAGAATATGATCTCTGGCAAGAAGGGCGGATGGAGACACTTTTTCCGAGTCTCCAAAGAAGGGGGTTTCCGTTGGAAAATTGGCAATCATTGAAGTCTTTCGGGAAGGATGGATAAAAACGCGCAAACACGGAGGCCAAGCGCGTCGAAATTGGCTGGGATCAGCGACAGAATGTGGGTGGTTATCGTTTTCCAGGGTGGCTCGAAAGATATGGCGACAAATTAGACTGAAGCTAATTGACATGTGTGAAAACTTCAGGCGGCAGAATACACGCTACACGCAAAAAAGTAAGGATTGACGCGGAACTTTTGCATTGCACTTAATGATCAAAAATTGGTAGCTAAAACTAAACCGGCTGAGAAATGTTGAGGAAGCATGGTCAATGACGTCGTTTTTCGGGATGGAGTGTCCGTGTCCTCAGTCAGCGCCCAGGATTTGGAAGAAAGCCGGCGGGTGCTTGCTGCGCGCGCGCACGAGGGCTAGCGTCGCGCAGGGCAACGGATTAGGAGGGCCTCGGGAGCATACATGCCATAGTAGACAACTGACGCCGGCCATGTGTTTTCCCGGGGACATATGACATGGGGAGGATGTCATGATGTGAATGTGAACAAAAGTTTATTTCATAAGTCATTGGATTGGAGATTTCGAATTCGGTTTTGAGGATTACAATGAATGGATAAGAAAAACGTAAGTAACACTTTCTTCAACACAGTTTTACACACTTCAATTAACACCAAAAACCTCCAAAATTACAACTATCAAAAAACATTTCACACAAGCTTAAATGCTTCATAGCCCCCTCAAACCCATAAAAACAAGCCCGTTGTTTTCATTCTACACACTGATTCCCAGCGGCAATGTGACACATCCAAAATTGCACAGACCCACTTGATGGTGTCGGTGCTTTGTCGGTTGTCGTCGTCCGTCCGATGAAACGAGTGAACAAAAAGTTTCCATTTGGATAGATAGATGGATAGGATTCACAATTCGATTGGATTCAAACCCAACAAACTAGCGTCGAAAAAAAGTACACAGATAACCTAATCGTAATCGACCCCCCGCCTGAGGGCACAGACAACCAGGGGCTAAATGGTTTGGAGTTTGGATTTCGGAAAGAGATTTACTTAAATTGTGCAATGTAACTAAACCATAGACTGTGTTTGAAGATGGACAGTTTAACAAAAAAGAACGATCCAAAAATGGCCATTGCTTGCGCATCTGCGGAGATCGAGATCGCGGGCCACTTATAATTGGACCAAAAATGAATAGCAAAAAAACGCGTGAATGGAACGGGGAGTGGATTTGGGATGTGGATTATTTTTAGCCACGAGAGGACGATGGCTGGCACATGCGATGGGTGGATTGGATGGGCGAGGATGGTTGACACACCTGTTTTCGGGGGTCCGAAATGTATGCGATTCGGATTGTGTGCATAAAAAATGAGGGGGTATATTGGCGTGGGTAGGCGAATTGATTAAAAGTATAATCAACATTTGCAGTTTATTAAAATTACATCAAACAAACTTAAAAACCACAAAATTCCATCAATTGAAACCACTCTCCCTAAACCAAAGGCAAGACATTCCCGAATTTCGTCCGAAATCCCATTTATTTGCAAAAAGCATGCTTGATTGAATTGAAATCCAAAGAAAAGGAGTGGTCAGTGCGCCCCGCTAGCCGGCTGCCTTTCCGTTTTGGCATGGCATGCTTGGCTAGCCTGGCCATGGGATGGGCATGTACATCGATGAAGGAGGCTCCCAAAGAAAGACAGGGACACTTGTATTTTTCATTCGTGTACTCTACATCTACGCACACATATGAATGCACTATATCAAGGCCCGGAGGGTTCGTGGCCCCTAGAAGGCGCATATATTCTATCCATGTCCTGCGTGTGGACAGCCGGAAGCGGCCTAGACAGAGAACGAGAGTGAGAGCCCCGTCGTTGTCGTGAGAAAGGGCAAGACGGCGATTCGGTGACGGCATTTTGGAATATGTTTGGGTCTCACAGCGAAATCACAACTGTATTTCAGTTAACAACAGTTATGATCAATCAAAATTTTCAAAAAAATCCCAAAAAGGCCCCTCAAAGCCCATTAACAATGCAATACGAAAAATGCGTCAAATAAAAAACCGCTTCCTTCACTTCCACATAGTAGTAGTTAGTGATCAAGGGTCCGTGACAGCAGTTCTTCGGTTCGCCTGGTCGACAACCGGCTGCTTTTTTCTCGTTGCCTGAGGTCTGCGTTGGCTAATGTAAGCTAGCTGGCCAGTAGTCGTGTTTTTTGTGGAACTGGCCGCGAGCCGGCCGCTGCCGTTCTTCCTTCTGTCGTGGTTGGTTCAGAGCAAATTTTTGTTGTTGGAAAAGGCTTTGAAGGCCCTCTAGACCAGGCTCTTCCTCCCAAAATTAATCACCTTCTCCTCTCCTTTCGGCCCCTGCTTGGACGTTGGACGTCTTCTTCAGGGCGTCTGACGACAACACGGAGGACGCTTCCCCAATCAATTCGGTTCGGAGAGGACATGCCCTTTTTGGGTAGAATGCCCTGAGGGGTTTTTTCTAAATTTAGCAGGTTGGGGTTGGAAATGGGTATTTTTGGGATTACTTAATAACAAAAACAGTTTATCATTCCCAAAAATGTGAAATATGTGAATAAATGCCACCCGGAAACTCCAACACCCCCGCGCACCCGTGTGTGTAATCCGCGCACCGGTGCGCAAAGTCCGCGCACCCACTTAACCAACCCCAAAATCACCCGAAATCCCTCAAATCCAATCACTCAACCAAAATCCATCACAAAAAATCATGTTTCAGACAAAGCTTTTTACCACCGCTCCACAGTTTTCAAGTCTTTTAGCGCGCACTTGCAAGTCTTTGTCCATCCTCGCGCCACACTCAAGTGATAAATGGCCCCCATTGTATCACACCCTAAGGCAAGTGTGAAACGGTGAACCCCTCAGGCCCCAAAATCAAAGTCCTTTGACTAAAGTAAGTCGGTCTACTCGAAAAAATTGGAAACGAAACGATACATTCATGCGCTTCGCAGGTCGAAGCTGCTTGGCCATCCATCCATCCCCATCGTGGTCGTTGGGCTTGGGCTCCATGACCAAGCAATATATGTACATTGGGAGAGAGGGAGAGAGGGAGAGAACACCGTCTGATGGTGTGAGCCCAAGGAAGGGTATAAGTGAGTCAGAAGGCTTGCAGGAATTTCGCACTCTGCGGGAAGGGACACAAAATGGGGAATGGGCTGGGATCTGGGGTAGCTAACTAAATCGAGACACAGACAAGAATGGTCCATGGATCTTGTGAACGACACCCAATCAGACATGTGGGGGGATTTTTCTTCGTCTTCTTCGCACTTTGGAGGGAAGTGGAAGTGGAAGTGGACGGGAGGGTGGTGGTGGGCCTCGAGGCTGCCAAGTATGTGTGGATGTTGATTTTAGGCGGATTTGAGGGGATGGGAGGGTGGATGCGGGAGAGCAAAGACTAATAGATGGATATTGGTAGATTTGGCTACTCAAGTATACAGTTTTATGTAAAAGGTACAACTACAAACACCCAAATAAAGCTATGAATCAGCCCAAAAGTAGCCGTCGAGGTCAATGAAATCAACAAATGAATCGCCAGCAACGTAAATAAAGGCTTAAAGTAAAGATAGAGATAACTGACCGGAACATCCCAGATTTATGGCAGTTTTTAGTTCACGTATTTTCAAAAGAATTGATACTGCAACAGTTTCAAAGTTCAAACTAACCCCCCAAAAGAAGCCCCCCACACTGTTCTGATGTGACTCAATCAATGACGCTACCCGCCACCCCGAAGCAATACTCTGCAAAAAGGACTATTCTCATAATGGCTTCCTTCTTTTCCCCGAAATGTTGAAACAGTGAAGCAACACGACGCCAGCGACGACGATCGCCATCGGCGTGCGTGGCGGGCGGGGGTGCGCACAACGATCATCGTCGCCTACGATCAGGCCAACCGGCAGTGACTGTGGTGGCCTGGCCGTTCGACAAATATTTAGCTACCAAAGTGGAGAACTCAAACAAACATAGTATAACCAAGTCAAGCGAAGTAGCTACTGCTACTACCGGTCGGCTGGAGATGAAGTTGGATGGGGAATTGTTTTCATTTGGGGGAATCTTGCAGCAGTTTTATTACCCTTAAAAGTCGAAAAGGGTTACAAAATACCGGCAAGGCAATCAGTTTATTTCAAAATTTTCTCCAAAAAGACCAAGATCCAAGAAAAAAGATACGAAAAAACTTCTTTGTTCCACCTCCCATATCCACCAAATAAATACAGTTGAAAAAGAAAATGGATACAGTCAATCTGTGTCGCCCGTGACACTGATGACAGTTGATGACAATGCCAAAGCACGCGAAAATCGGTGCTCGCGTGTGTTCCTAAGAATGGAAATAGTAACGCATCGCATGTTTGTATGTTTGTAGGCAGACACGGCCCTCCGACTGTCACTATGGAATCGATTCCATTCCATCAGTCGTCGCCGCTGCGCGTGCGCACTATTCAGAACAACGGAAATCGTCGTCGGCTATTGCTATTGCTATTTGAATCGAAATCGAACTCTAAAAAAGGTGACGGGAAGACAAAGCAAACAGAAGAGCGGATTGGGCTTATTGTATTGACAGTCTTTGGATACGGTCAATGGGAAAGGGACGTGAAGAAAAAAAAAGTTGGTTTTGAAAGGTAGTGTGTTTTGGACGGCCATTTGGGGCTGATAAGTTGTAAAAAATGGGAAAAAAGTTCCAGATCGAGCGGAAAAACTTAATGTAAGAAATTGCAGAGGCGATCAACACGAATGTGGAACACTGATGAAAAAGATGACGTCAATCCGAGGGTGGATCGAGGACCAGCTGGACACATATTGCAAGTGATCGGTTGGAATTGCATTGAGAAATGGGAATTCTTGCGGTTTTGTAGTAACATAACTTAAAGAAAATATGAATTCGAACAGTTTAAAATGAAAATTCCACCACGCATGACCTGTTTAACGACACCCCTTATGCCCCCAGAGCCTGCCTTCAATGGCACGAAACGCAACACATAGCAATTGAAACGGAGATTTGTTTCCGGGAACCCTAGCAGCAAAAATGAATAGTTAAAAAAGGTCAAAGTCAAATTAAAATTGCCAGCTACTATCTAAAAAGTAAGCTTCTCCCGAGTCGGCGCAACGCAGCGCCCTCGAAAGCCTGTTATTTGGTCGGCATTCCGGTGAAAGGCGACCTTTTAGAGGGCATCGTGCCATTTTGAAGATTATCCCAGGGCCGCTGGGACGGAAATACCCGGTTGAATGGGATGGAAGGCCTTAAGGGTTTCATTAAAGGGAACTTTTTTGGCAAAAATTCATGAATCATACAATTTAAATCAAAAATTCAGAACTGAAATCGTTCCAGTTTATCTAAATCACTTAATAAACACAATAGTACTACTCCCCATAGCCAAAACTATACTATAGTACACCACCATGTGCACTAATCACACAAACACCCTTTGCGTGGGCGTTGCTTGCCGAGTTTTTGCATGCAGCGCGTTTTTAGACATACAAAAACTATACATTGTATTCATTTCATTCTACTTTTTTCCCCTTTTGAAAAGGCTTGTCACAGCCGAGGGCGGCGGCCCTGGCCTGAATTGTACAACGGAGCCCTCGCCGACGGCATCGCGTGTTTCGTTGACCAAAATGGGAGCAAATGCCATACCACACGAACTACATCTATGTACATCTACAGCGACACTACGACGATTCTGAAGAAGGAGCGGGGGGCAAACAGACACTTTTTGTTGCAGCTAAAATGAAGGAGGGCAACGAAATTCCGCCGCTGCTTCACTTTCACTGGGCATTCTCCTTTTTTTCTGAATGAAAAACGAACCCCCCAAATATGTACGTACGTCTCGGTCGAAGGGCGACGAGAGTCTCGTTGAAGAGGACCGGCCCGATGGCACATTTTATGCGGTGACGGCTTTGGGCCCGGCTTGGCTGGGTGTGAGGAAGTGTCTCTTTTCTGTCGCGGGGCAGCCACCCGCCCGATGAGATAGATGAATGAAGTGCCGGCGTCCCATGGCCATGCCCAAACCAGACGCCTTGTCTTGCCTAGGGCTTGTAAGTATAGTACTACTACAACTGCTCGAAATTTCATTGATGGGCTTGCTTTTGCAGGGCTTTTTTTCTCCCGCCTTCTGTATATGTTTTTTGCATTTCACATAGACTGCATTGGCACATGGCGTGTCAGCAAAAGCGACGCAGGACATGGCTAATGGCAATGCAGCCCGGAGGGGTTGTATGGAAAGAGCATGGCTCTTCCCCGTCGCTTTGAGGGTATACAGACGGCGAGGTCGTGATGCCGGATGCTTATTTTGTGATGCCAAAAATAGCATCGACAGCACTCAAACGGGAAGAGGCTGCTTTGCCCGGAGGGGGCATGCCATTCACGAAAAAAAGGAGGAAGTTGTACGCTTATTTCGCCAAAAACAGTTTTATGGCCAATTTTATTACAAAAATGGCAAAAAAAGTAAACTTAAAGCTACTTTCAAAATGTACAATGCCAAAAAGTTTACCCATGAGCTTCGCTCGGAGTCGGTGACCCTGGAGCGGAATCGCCCTCGCTTTCTAGCGGCACCTTTCGCTTTCGTCGTCGCTTTATGGCCGTCGTCGTCGGGGCTGGATACGGATTCTGGGCGAAGTTTCGTTCTGATTGGAATGACAAGCCACTGCGTTCGTAGACCTTTTCCAGGGTGATGTCGGAGGTGTCCAGGCTGGGGCAGAGCTGTAAAGGACAGGTTATCGCGAAACAGTTTAAAAACAAAAACTAACCGGATTTTTGAGCTTCAACTTCTTGTAATCCTGAAGCATCTCTTTGATGGAGCGAACCTTATGCGGCTGATACGTATCAAGGTCGTGCTCGCCATAGGCATTCGAATAATGGACACTTCGGCCTTCGGATTGCTGCTGGATTGGAGGCTCGTAGGGCTGTTCATCGGCGGATTCAGATGCGGAACTTGGAGAGGGTGGACCGATCATTGAGTTCATTAGCCTGGAAGATCATTATATGCCATGAACAGTTTAAAACGACAAAAACCTACATATTAGCCCGAATGCTGGACCGCTCTTTGATTTCCTTCTCCTTTCGAAGAGTTTTCAAATTGGCGTATTTCATTGGCTTGATTTTGATCGGCGCATCTGGTGGGATAGTCGCTGCTTGTTCCAGAATCGCCTGAAAGTTGACTATCAAAAGCACTCAGCAGTTTAAACCAACTTACATGTCTCGTCAGCAGAAGTTTCTTCAACAACTTCATGTGATACTGCCGAATAAAGTGATCATAGCGAACTCGACGGTCATCTCGAAGCATGGCTTGATGTTGAGGGTAGTCATGGTCGTAGAAGCCTTCGTTAATTCGCTTTCTAGCCAACTCTAAAGGCGATCCGAAGAAGAAACCCGAATCTGGCGTCAGCGCATCGGAAACACCTTGCTCCGGATTGACACCACGGGGGAGGAATCGCTTCAAATGGGCTTTTGATTCCTCGGAGAGGGAATTGAACGTGTCCATTGAGAGGACGCCTTTAAAGATCTCTTCCTGGAATGCTTGACAGTTTAAAATATATATGAAATTGCCAAAACTCACGTTCTCAAGCATCAAATCAGGCACTGGAACAGTCTCGCCGCCGATATTCAGCTTCCGGAAGGTTATCTCGACGTTGGTGTAGTCGGAGGCTTCTGAATCGGGTCGCTCTGACTTGACTTCGACGTCGTCCATCTGTTCTTCAGTCTTGACGACTTCATCCATCGGCGAAGGGAGCAGTTTCCCGCCAGTAATCGCAGCTACTTCGGCGTCCATATCGTCGCTGAGCCCGAGGCCTTCATAAAACTTCCTCGCATCCTCATCGTCGTCATCAATCCCGCCTTCCATGGCCTTCATATAGCTCAATTGAAGCTCAGAATCGTCGTCAGATGGCTCGTAGTCCTCATCGTCTTCGGGCGAATCTGAAGGCCGTTTCGCGAATCTCGCTGTCGGACTTACTTCATCGAATTCGTCGTCTGATTTCATATCAATATCGCTTTGATTCAGCTCCGTTGAGTCGCCATCGTCATAAGCATTCTCGGGGGAGCCATAATTCCCGGAAAATATAGGAATTTTGAACCGCTCCAACGCAGCCGGATCATCGCCGAAAAGCTCCGACGGGTCAAAGGCAATCCCGCTCGGCATTCCCGGGTAGAATTCGACTCCACGTGAAGTTGAAGCCATATCGAATGAGGGTTGAGGATCCTTTTCACTGCCAGAACTGTCGTAAACCTTCATTTTGGGCGCTGCAGCTTTCCGTGGACGCAGGGATGCCGCGGATATAACCGGCGATGTGGACGTTTGCGCTGGACTGGACGCCCGCTTCCTTGCGGGTTTGCGCGCTTTCCTTGGGGGAGGCGGTGGGGGCGGCGGAGGTGAAGGCGTTTTGTCCTCATCGAACACATCGAATTCGCCTTCAGTATGGATCGGTGTCAACGGCCTCCGACGCGGTCGTCCTCGTTTCAGCCCAGTCCCAGTAGTCGTGCTCGGTTCATTTCGACGGCGTGCTGCATTCCTTCTTCTCCGTGTTGCGGAAGAAATCGGTGCTCTTCGGCGCTTTTTCTTTTCGGGGGGCTTCCAATCGTCCGCGTCGTCCTCAAGCTCCGGGGATCCCGTGAATTCGTGCGTTGATGGCGCTTTCGGGACGGCTTGCCGTGTTGAACGCCTCGGTTTCGCGTCGACATCAGATGCTTCCGCTCCATCTTCGGCAACTTCATCAGTGTCGACGATGAAGTCCTCATCTTGGTCGATCGGAGCATCTGCAAATTTGCATATTCCCAAAATCGTCAAAAACCGACCAAAAACCCTTCAAAACTCACCAATCAGCCCCTCATCGAAATTAGAATCGCTCTGGCTTTCATTCGGGAAGTATTCCGCGTTCCAATCGCTGTCTTCCATGCTTTATTTTCGTCAAAAATGCCATTCATTTAACGAAAAACAAAAACAAATTTCAATCGACACGCATTTTGCTTCAAAACCGCCGCCGGCATTCGTCACACTTTGCCAAAGTTTTTCCGTGCTGGCTAAAATCTCTCGCATTGATTGCGTTTTCTGTTTTATAAGTATCAGTTTTTTATCATCATTTCGAAGCTGACTTATCACCCCAGTGATAAGTTCGAAAATGGTGAAATTCCGACACACGGAATCCCCATTTCGTCCCAGGAGTTCCCATCAGCTGGCCGGCGAGCGCGAGCGCGCACCAATGTGTCTCACGCGGTCTGACTTTCGGACGCACTTTCCCATTTGGCCGGACGCCGCTGGCCCTGTCTGGAGGGCATGGGGAAAGGAAGTGGCTAACCCGTGGAGATGGACAGCTGATGTTTTTGGGGCTGCCGACGACGGGGATGGTGGTGGTGGTGATGAGATAGTGGTGCGGCGGGCGGTGCGAACTTTCGTTGTTTTTTGTATGAAACCCCACTTTGCGAACGCACATTTGGCTCGCCGGCCCGGGCTTCGCAATCAATGCGGAACGACGGACGCACGGGGGCTGGGGTCGTCTGCGCCCGACGACGACGCTCCGAGAAACGATGACATCTGGGAGAGGTGGACCGTCGGACCGTTGGGCTTCCATCGTTATGCTTACATTTACTCAGTTTCTAACCTTTACAGATCAACTCTTCCCTTTTGCTTATGAAATGGCCGATTTCATGAGATTTCCCCCATCCATCCTGTGCCTTGTTTTTGATTTCCCTGGTCACGCGGTTATCCGCCGATAGCCTCGCTTATCCCGACTAACGGGTCACTATCACGCTTTGATTCAGTTTTGCATAACTCAAAATCGCGCAGATTCCATCCCCCGTCTCCGTGCCAAAACATATTCCCCAATTTCATAACACCATAACAATTTCGTCTCAGTTTTCAGTTAGCTAATTCAAAATGAACGTCGAACTTACTGGTGAACAGCAAAACCTCATCGAGCAATTCAAGGTTGGTTTCATAGCTATTCTTCGACGCATATCAGTTTATTTTTCCAGGATATCACGAACACGGATGACCGTCCCTTAGCCCATGCCATGCTAGCCAGTGTCAACTGGGACTTGGCCCAGGCTGTCGAGCTCCAGCTCAATCAGGCCGCTGATAACGGTGGTTTTGATCCCGATGCTGAGAATCAGGCCAAGTACGTTCTAATTTCTGACTATTCAGTTTATATATATTTCAACCTTTTAGCGCCCGCATCCAACGTTCCGTGAACCAGAATGCCGCCTCGAGCTCCCGTCGATCCTCATCCGACGATGAACCGATGATGCCCGTCGCCCGCCCCACCGGTAGCGCCTACCGTATGAATGTCCGTGACTTGCCGCCGGTCGCTCGGAGGGAGTATATTGGTCGTGAACCTCCGCGTAATGGTTCGTTTTGCCTTCCACTGCCTAATTCATGTCCAGTTTACAATTTCCAGAAAGCGGCTCCTCCTCCTCGTCCCTCGCTCACAGCTCCACTGCCAGTTCCAACCATGCCAACAGTGCTGCCAATGCCGCTCCCCCGGCTGCCGTCGTCCTCAGCAGTGACGATGAAGACGACGATGATGACGACGTCGAGTACGAGTACGATGATCACATGGAAGACGACGATCACGATCGTGACAGCGGTTTTGTCGTTGATGTCAACAATGACCGTCTCCCGCTCGTCCCTAGCGAGTACTCCACCCTCGATGAGGCCCTTCAGAACTTTGTCGCCGTCTTTGAATCCCGTTACGGTGGCAATCACCCATACTTCTGCATGCAGCCCCTCCAAGCCGCTGCGGCTCAGGCTTTCGAGGCCCCTGGGCAAGACATCGCAGCACGTAAGCCGCTCGTCATCTACCTTCACAACGACCACTCCGTCGCGGCCAACATCTTCGCCACCCAGATCATGTGCTCGGCCAGTATCGCCCCGCTGTTGAAGAATCAGTTCGTCACCTGGGGCTGGGATATCACATACTCAGAGAACAAGGCTCGCATCGTCAACTGGCTCGAAATGATGAACATCCATGATGCCCAGCAGATTGTTCAACACTCTGGCCGTGAAAAGTACCCATTGATGCTGGTGTTGCAGAAGGATCGCAGCGTTACCTCGGTTATCACTGTCATTTCGGGCCATGATGATCCGGACAGTGTCATGACGAAGCTTTTGGGCGCCCTTGACACGTATCAGCAGATCAAGTCGCGATTGTCGGCGGAAGAGCGAGCTCGGGCTGAGCGTGAACAGTTCCGTCAAGAGCAGGCGGCCGAGTATGAGGCTTCGAAGGCCCAGGATCGCGCTAAGCAGGAGGAACGGGAGCGAGTTGCTCGGGAGGAACGGTAGGCATCCATCAATTAGTTTTGACAGTTTTTCATCCATCAATTTCAGCGAAGCCGAGGAAGCCCGCGTCCGCGCCGAAGAAGAAGCCAAGGCTCTTCAAGAAGAGCTCAAAACTACCCTCCCAGCCGAGCCAGCCGCCTCTGATGCCAATGCCATCACAATCCGACTCCGCTACCCCGACAGCAAGCAAGTCATTCGAAGATTCTACATGGACGAGCCGCTTAAGTATTTGGTCCATTTCGCCGGCAGCCAGGGTTATCATAACGATAAGTACAAGATTTTCACATCTGATTTCCCTCGTAAAGATGTAAGTTCTTTGTCCCTTCGTATATCCAGTTTACAGTTTTGCTCTCATTCCAGGTCGCCACCCTGGATCAATCCAAAACCTTCCGCGAACTCAAATGGTCCCCCCGTGAACAGGTTATCGTTGAAGAGATTTAAAGTGCCTTTCCCGGTACCTCAAAGCCCACCTAATTGTCATATACGTAAACTGATCCCTCTTTTTTACTAATTTGTCCCGCGTTTTTGCCCTTGTTCGACGGTCTTTCGTCGTTGTGATACTCAATCACGTTTTCAAAACCGCAAGATCGGCGGTTGTTTTGTTTCTCTTCCACACGGGCGTCCGTCCTTACAAGCTTTCTTAATGTCCTACCATCACTGCTAAGAATTAAGACTCTCTTTAATGCAAATAACCCCACAAGGTTCGCTTCATGTTTCTGGTTTTGTAGGACATACTACCTCAGATTTGTGGCAAATTTTGAAACCATCCGTCATTACCTTTTGGTTTTGTTCGAATTGCCCCTTTATCTGGGTGATAACGGTTATCTGTTCCCTGTTAAAATCCGTGTTAAGATTTGATTTTAAGGGAGTGAAATAATGTATACTTGGAACCCTTTTTTTGTCTTTTGTATTGGTTGTTTTTGAAGTTCTTTTACCTTTTTCTGTGTATGATTTGGTTATAAACAAGAAATTCTTTTGCACGACGGGAATCAGCAACAGTTTAAGTAAAAAATTGTAGCTGATTTATGGGTGTGAAACCGCTTCGCCTTGAAAAGGGTGGTCGTCGTGGGTCGGAGGCGTGATTTGATAAGGACTAATGTGTGAGAAAGTGTGATCAGCGGCCCTCCAAAGTGTCGGAATCCGAGTCATTTCCCGTTAAACGACCGAAACTCCTCTGATTCGGAGGCGATTCGAAGCGTCAGTTACGCGGGAAATGGTGATTCGATGCCTGAGGAAAAAATGGTATTTTGGCTTCTGGAAGTTTGAACGTTTCATGACGTATTTGAACGGGTTACAGAGGATGGATGTCACTGCTGGCTCATCAGTTTTCTGCGATTCATAGCAAATGAAAAGTAAACAATCAACGTAAACGTAACGGTCCACGGTCTGATTGGATGCGGTTTTCAGAGTGCGCCGTTATGTTTGCTCAAATTTTGATTTGAAACTGACTTTTTTGGTGGAATGCTCCACACCTATTCCAAGTTTACGATACGATAATTGAAGATTTGAAAACTGCCAATGGCTGGTAAATGTTAGGCTGTGTTAATTTGATGAAAACGGTAGCCATTGCGAGTTAGAATCAAGAATATTGTTCTTTCAGTTTGTTATACTTTTATTGTAATATTTGAAAAACCACGTAGGTCGATATTACCTCTTTTTTTTATTAACGACACTGAAATCATAAACCATTGAAGTTTTCAGCGCAGATTATTCAACTTTATGCCGCAATTTACTGGATCTTACTTTTATATTTCCAGAGTGCATTGTCCACAAAAATGAAGAAGAAATTCAAACCAGTTTTATGAACCTCCTCCAAGATAACGTTTGTCTCAAGCATTTCGAAATTCCCAAACAAGATTGGCTGTCGTTGGCGATGAGTGCAAAGCCATCGAAGTCATAACAGGTGCCGGATTCGGGGCCTCGGAATTATCCCGATCCTTTAGACTTCCTACATGTAGCGGTCGATATCACGATTATGGCAATGACGAATGTCCTCAGAAATATTGTTCGATGTTTGTTACTTTTTTTGTCTAAACGCCGTAAGGTTTTTTTCAGTTTAAAAAAACCATTACTGTAACATAAACGTGTCTTCTAAAAACGATTCCAAACAAGGTGTAAGATTGACGTACTTCCGCTCCTTTATGAATGGATGTAGCAACGCAAAACATCCATTCATCGCTTCTGTATTAACCACAGTTATTTATTTTAAACCCATTAGTCTCTGGGTTGTCAACAACTTTTATGAATTCACTGATGTAGTTATTTATAATGTTTCATCTAACGGCTACAAACTCCGGCAGTTATTGAATTCAAAAGCTATTAAATTCTTTGAAAAGCAAATATAACGTCAATGTTGTTATGGAAAACGTTAGAATCCTTCTGCAACCTCCAGCAGTTTATCATCAACACCTGAAAACTCAATCAAATAATCTTGAATTTTGTTTTGCATTTACTTTTTTACACCGTTTTGGGTCATTTTAAACCGCATATTTTGTACTTGAATAAAATGTGAAACAATCATCGACTGTTTTTGTTTTTGTTTTTACAATTGTGCAATTAATTAAAGAATTTGAAACAATATTGATTGACACATGTATATTATATCTGCAGTTTTTACAACAACTTCCAAAACCAACTATGTTTTGCAAAGGTTCACACATTTCAAGATGACCCTTCACTTCCGGAAACAAATACATCCGCGTTATGCGTTAAGAAGGAAGCCAAATATCGAAAATAACAAAAAGTCCAGCACATCAAAGAGTAGTGTGACGTACTTTTACACTAGAAAACTCAGGACATCCGTGAAGATTTATAATCCATGTTCCGGATACACGTGCAGCTTTCGAGCGTGTCAAATATTAAAAAGCACGAAATTGGTGGAAATGCGTTCATCGCAGACAAGCTTACTAAATAACATGTATAGTAAAGTGATGGAAGGAAGAAGATTTGTTAAAGTCGGAAAAGGGCAGTTTAAAATGTTGCATAATACGGGTATGGGTACTGTAGAAAAGCGTCAAACGTGTAAGTTGCTCGCAGTTTTATGAAAGACAGCCATGTTTAAACATAGTTTGACAGATATCTGTGATAAAAAATCATTGTTCAATGGGCAGATTACGGTAGTTATGACGTATTAGGTACTCAGTGGATTAGGCACGCTTGAATAAAAGAAACTAAATTAAGATATTTTGTTTAAAAAAGTGCGCCATATCAGTTTAATATTTAACATTTAAAGCTTTGAAAAGGTTTGTTTTTTAACATTTCAAAAAAGGTCAAGGTTTTAGTGCAATCTTCTCAGATTCTGATCGTCTTGAACCACTAAAGCTTAACTATTCCCCCAATTTTAGCGTCTAAACACCTATTCTTGTCTTACGTACTTTCACTAATCCGATACGCCCCGGACAGGATTAGCTCGCACCATTCAGGATTCTATTAAGACATTTTAGCAACCAGCGCATCATAATCTATTCATAGCCGGTCTGCTTCATGCTTTTAGGGTTATCGTATCAGTTGTTTTGTCATAACTCGATGACCCGTTCCCATGCGCCAATTAAAAACCCGAATCGTCTAGGCTGGAGTTGAAGTTGAATTCTTGCCACCCTCTTTTTTGCAATTGCACGTGTAAAAAACGGTAGCTGATTTATGGGTGTGAAACCGCATCGCCTTGAAAAGGGTGGTCGTCGTGGGTCGGAGGCGTGATTTGATAAGGACTAATGTGTGAGAAAGTGTGATCAACGGCCCTCCAAAGTGTCGGAATCCGAGTCATTTCCCGTTAAACGACCGAAACCCCTTTGATTCAGAGGCGATTCGAAGCGTCAGTTACGCGGGAAATGGTGATTCGATGCCTGGAGAAAAAGTGTTTTGAGATTAGGCCTATTATGACGTAGTTGGACGGGTTTAATTTTGTCTTTATGCTTACTGTAGCTGCCAATTTAGTCCGGATTCCAGTTTTCATCCACCATACCCCCGATCCCGACCTTCATATAACCCGAACTCCCATCCCATATGCCTTCCAGACAAAAGTCCATGTAAATAAAGCGTCAAAGGGCATAAGCCACGCGACAATCCGAAAACAAAAGACAAAAAATTGTATTTTGCGTGTCAGTATATCGGACATTCTTTTCCAATTGTAAAAAACCAACCACCAACAAGTGTGAAATACATTCATGACTGTCCGTTTTGGGTTAATACTAGAAAAGTGCTTATTAGCGTGCTGCCTGAAATGTACCCGTGTTGATTAACAAAGAAAAAGGACAACCTACCATTGTTTCGTTTTGTAGTTATTTCAACGGCAATGCCAAAAGTGCTATGCAATCCCGATTACACATACATACATACAGATTGTGTTCATATTTTACAGCTGTCAAAAGTTGGGAGATTGTTTTTGTATGATTGGTTGACTGAGGTTGAACTTATTTCCTTCTCCTTCCGAGGGCTACAATACCGTATGCCGTTGACTTTTTTACCAGTTTAATCAAGTCTACCCTGGCGGGCGATAAACTTCGTGTTTCCAAATCCAATTTCCGCTTTCCGGTCGATTTTGGGTGTTTCTTCACTTTTTTTAAACACTGCCATCGCGAAATCAATCAAATCGCCAGGGTGCGCGGAGCAGTGCGCGGACTGTGTGGCCGACAAACTGGACGACGAAAGAAAGATAGATACAAATTATCTGTCTGTGAGGTGCGACTGGCGATGAATTCCATGTCCGGTCAATGTTGCAACAATGTTTTTCCATAAGCGTCACAAAAAAAGTTAAATCAGTTAAATGCAAAAAAGTAGGCGGAGCACCCGCATCCATCCCAAATTTAATTTCATGTTAGCCCCCAGCATTCTCCCTGCCTGTAAGCGTGCCCCGTGCCCATTTTGTCATACTGTAACACTTTGAAGTCGCTCGAAAAGGGTTCCACGATCAGCTTGTCATTCGGTCACTTCCACCGCCCCGTCAGAAGGTCGACGACGCATCGTCAGACGCGTCCGTTCATGTATCCATGCCATTACTGTTGCCCCTTCAAAAATTTGTGGCTACACGGGCTCCTCTCAGGATTGACGTACTTCCGCTTTTTGCCCCGTCCCGGGTGTACAACAGATGCAAAACATCAAATCCCATTTTATGGTTTGCTACATGTCGTCGTACACGTGTTTCGCGCTTATTGTTCATTGCCTCAGGGCATCTCTATAACGGCGTCATAAGCCGGACGTTGCCAAACAACGAAGGGATGTTGCAGGGCGGAAAACACTGTTTCGACATACTGTAACATGCCCGTTTCAGTTTATCCACAACGATGGCGGAAACATCCTCCGCGATGCCGGTATCGTCCGCTTTTACCAACTTTTCAAATACAGTATTCCGAAATGATGAAAATACCCATATGCCTATGGCCCAATTTCAACAATTACCCTATTCCAACATCATCGGTCAGGTGAGTAAGAGCAGTTTTTGGCCTTTTTTAAGTTTACTTTGCGTGTTTTCTAATAACCTCAAAATAGCGCAAGCATTCAAGCGTACAGAAGGCTGAAAAAGCGTTTGAATACGGTGCTACCGTTGCCGAACAAGTTTTTTTGTTTAATTATAGCAAATAGCAAATGAAAAGCAAACAATCAACGTAAACGTAACGGTCCATGGTCTGATTGGATGCGGTTTTCAGAGTGCGCCGTTATGTTTGCTCAAATTTTGATTTGAAACTGTTCTAAAGCAGAACAAGGACAGTTTCTGGTACGATAATTGTAGACCTGCATAATTACAGGGCCGTGTAAACCAACTTGGTGGCGTTTTCATCAATGGTCGACCGTTGCCTTTATACATTCGACAGAAGATTGTGGAGATGGCCAAGAAGGGAATCAAGTGAGTTTTTTTGGTATTTTCTCGAACCGTGTTTTTTGAACAGTTTATGACGATTCAAAACCAGCTGCTTCAGTATTAATTTTAAACACTTCCTGCTCTGAGAGTTGCAGTTTTTTGTGCTTAATTTAATTATTGTACAGCTAAAGAAAGATGCTCCAGTTTTTAAAATTATAAATCAAAATGACGCAAGTTCTTCCAGACCCTGTCAAATCTCCCGCGAACTACGAGTATCCCATGGCTGCGTCTCGAAAATACTGTATCGCTATGCTGAGACGGGTTCAATTGAGCCGGGACAACATAGTGGTCAGAAGCCATACGCTCGGCCAAGACCTGCCAAAGTTGCGCCACATATCCGACGAAATGTGGCCCTGATTTCTAAAATGATGCCAAAACTTCGATCCGATCAGATCCAGGATGTTCTTGTCGCGCAGGGGCTGTGTACTCGGCAGTCTGTCCCCACCGGCGTTCAAATTATGGAGATTCTGGAGAGCGAACGTGACAAATCGACTCCATCGCCAATGACTGAAGATTCGAAAAGTGCCATGACAGCGTTGAAGCATAGCGTTGATGATATTCTTCAAAATGGAAATGCCAACTCGTCCAATGATTCCAACTCAAAAAGTGATAACTCTCCAGGTATGTATCACAGTTTAGAACCAAAATTCCTCCAAACCTGAGCCAGCGCATCCATTTTGATGACAAAATTGGCCCTTTCTGAATGCCCATTCCCCCTCAAAAGGCGACAATCTTAGTCACGGACACGATGCGCGACAAATAATGCCTTTTTGGCGGTATTCCGCCTGCAAAGGTGGTATTTAACGCGTGAAATGTTGTAACTTGTCATGCCGGTTTTTTTTTACTACATCGATAAAAAGTTTGAAACTTTGCAATTTTCAGCATTTGAGGCCGTTCCGGAGCATCGTCGCGTCCGAACTTCCTTCACCGCCGAACAGTTGACCGTGTTGGAGCAGCTTTTTGCTTGTAACAACTATCCCGACGCGAAACAAAGGCAAATTATTGCGGCACGGACGGGGTTGTGTGATTCGAGGATTCAGGTGAGTCAATTTTGACATGCGCCATAAAGATCAGTTTAAAAAAGTAAATTCTTGTAGGTCTGGTTTTCAAACCGCCGTGCCCGTTCTCGCAAAACCTTCGTCTTCAACACACCGCCATCGACGGCACCAGTTCTCACAATGCCATCAATCCCACCGATTACGCTGCCCCCACTGTTAATGCCGAATTTCCAAACTTCAAGGGGGTCCATTTCGACGGAGTCATCGCCCAGTACGTCAGAATTCCCACCACTCAGCATGTTTCCGTCGCTGTTCAACTCCTGTGGCGGCATCACAACATCGCCTTCATTTGCTCAGGCCTTCCTTCAACTCCATCTTGCTAGTCTTACAAAGGCACCCGCGCTCAATGCAACAACATGATTTTTAGTGATAAATTTGTGCAATCGTGTTATTTAAAGTAACTTTTTATTGCTTTTACTTTTTATTCGTACCAAGATCAGTTTTTGTTTTAAAAATTTTCTGTATAAAAGCAACTTTAAATTTGATGTTGTAGCACTGTTGTCAGTTTATTACCCAATGAAACACTAAAACGAAAAGTGATGACTAAACAAAGAGTCCACCGTATCAAAGAGCGTAATGACGTCCTTTTCGGAAGCCCTAAAGCACCCGTGTAGACCTCTAATCCATGTTCCGGAAACACGTGCGGTGCCTAATCTGCCATTATTTATAAGCCATGAGTTAGCCTATACGTATATGACATATGAACTCAACATTGTAAGACTTGTAAACACATAAAAAACACAACGTTTGTGCCTAGCAGTTTTAAAATAACATTCCATGAAAAAGTTTTTGTAAACCACAAAAATAGAACTTCCTCTTCTGTAGTCAGTAGCGACATTCTGAGATACCAAGTTTACAATTTCCGCCGTCATAGTGTAATCGTCTTAAAGAAATATTTACGATTCACTTTGATGACGATTAAGGTCAAGTTCAGAAAGGCACTTCAGCGACTTTTAAAGATGCTTAATTTAAGGATAAATAAAGGGGGTATTAATAGATTTCATCCCACCATGGCTCATCTGTTAAGTGAAACCGGAAGACATTAATGAAAATAAGCTTTGAAAGATTATGGCAAAGGTTTTGAACACAAATATGGCACATTTTTGTCACCGATCACATTTGTTGTAGTTTTTTTCATTTCAGCTAGGCAACTTACAGTTTATTACAAATGTTAAACAAAAGAAAATGTAAAAGTTAAACCTTATAGCTTCGGCTTTGCCGCCCTAAAGTTCCCCTGTCGATCGCAGATGTTGTTCGTGTCACACGCAGCCTTCTGGCAAATATACGGCCGACTGTTGGTGTAGCTATCGTCAGATTTGAGTTCCCAATGGAATCCATAGTCATTGTGCATGTATCCGACGACGTCAGTTGGCAGGGGTGATGAACTGAACAACGGGAAAGTGGTCCACTGAAGGTTTGTGTTGTCGGTCGTGAACCATTGCCAACTTGCACTGGCATCGGTGCGAGTTAGACCGATGCTGAAGAACTTTGGGTTTTGCATGCCATCGGGGATGACAGTATCGGTGATGAATTCCAGTCTTTCTGGAGTGTTGACGGTGACGAGGCCGGCGCCGGTACCACAATTGATGAAAGCGGGAAGGACCTGGGTGTCTTGTGCGAAGAAGCAGTCGGAGTAGAATCGCTCGCTGCTGCTGTTGATGATAAGACGGGTCCAGCCGGGGGAACAGACGCAATTCACTGTAAGTGGTCCAGTTTAATCAATGCATAACTAAATTCTTTAAAAAAACATACACGTAGCAACGGCATAAGCAAAATCGCCGGGGTTTTGCTTTGCCGAGTCCAAAGCCAGACCATCTGAAGCCAGTTTCGCAATATCTGGAGAAACAACACCATTGGCAGCTTCAAAGGTCACAGTGGCAAGGTTGATCATGTCACCCTTGATGGTAAGAGCGGCTTCGATCGGGTTATCGGTACCCTTATTGTCATAGGTGGCAGCGAATAGGACGACGCCGGGAATTCGGTTGGAACCGCTTTGCGTAATGACGTCATAGGCTTTTTTGAGACCGCTGAAACAAATTAATAGATTTAACAATCTCAGTTTAAAAAATCAACTCACGCCGCAATGCTAGCCGTCTGCCCGGTGTAACCCTTCGAAGCCGCGACCGCAGCATCAAACGAACTTTTAATCGCTGCCAGATTCTGGGTATCCGTGAACGCATGCGCAACTGTAGCTGTCGTGTTATACGTCACAAGTGCCACCCTGGTAGTGTGATCACCGTTGGCAGCAATGTTGAATTGAGACAAGTCCGACAACAAATTACCCATGAGAGCACTATGCTGTTCCAAAGTCGCCGGAGTCAACTCAATGACAATGACCAAATCCAACCATGCGGATTTAGCTTTCCGGGCGCATGATTTTCCGTGCCTGTCATCACCGTTGACTTGAACGGCGACAAGCACAATTAAGAGAGCACAAAGTGACGCTAGCAGCTTCTTTGACAACATCATGGTTGAATAAAGTGACCCTCATTGTTCTAATTTGGCTTTTTATATCAGTTCCGTCAAACTTGTTATCAAAATCAACAGGTATGCCACGACTATGACCTCCCCCTCTTGGAAAACGAGACAATGCTGCAAGGTTTTTTCAACTGATAACTGTGTTTGATAAAAAGTCTAAATAAAGCTGTAGGATGTATGATTCTTTGGACTTTTGAGGTTAAGCTGGAAAAGTATGTAAAAATAAACTGCTTTTGGGGTCAAACAGACGTAAGTTACGACATTAAATACTTCAAATCTATTTTAGAGAATTACAGAAATTAAAAGATATACAACATTTTGATTTTGCATTCCGACTTAGTGTGTTCCACGATCGCAGATGTTATTAGTGTCACAAGCAGCCTTCTGGCAAATATACGGCCGACTGTTGGTGTAGCTATCGTCAGACTTCAGTTCCCAATGGAATCCATAGTCATTGTGCATGTATCCGACGACGTCTGTTGGCAGGGGTGATGAACTGAACAACGGGAAAGTGGTCCATTGAAGGTTTGAGTTATCGCTTGTGAACCATTGCCAACTTGCACTGGCATTGGTCCGTGTTAGACCAATACTGAAGAATTTTGGGTTTTTCAGTTTGGGAATGATAGTATCTGTGATGAATTCCAGTCTTTCTGGAGTGTTGACGGTGACGAGGCCTGCGCCGGTACCACAGTCGACGAAAGCGGGGAGGGTGTGTGTGTCAAATGCCAAGAAACAGTCGGAATAGAAATGTTCACTGCTGCTGTTAATGATAAGACGAGTCCACCCGGGCGAGCAGACGCAGTTCACTAAAGTTTTCAGGGTTGTCCCACTCATCAGTTTAAAAACATACACGATGTAATCACGTTAGCAAAATCAGTCGGATTCGCTGTTTTTGAGTCTAAAGCCAATCCATCCGAAGCCAGTTTTGCGATATCCGGATTGTTAACACCATTAGCCGTTTCAAAAGTAACCGTGGCCAAACTTATTCTTGCTTTCTTAAGTTTTGAAGCCGCTTCAACCGGGTTGTTCATGCCATTGCTGTCATAGGTGGCTGCGAAGAGGACGACGCCGGGTATTCGGTTTGAACCGCTTTGTTGGATGACGTCATAGGCTTTTTCAAGCCCTCTGAAATCATTTTGTATTTGATACCATTTAAAAAATACGTTACTTACGCCGCAATATTAACCGTCTCACCCGTAAAATCCTGTGAAGCGTCTACCGCCGCCTGATACGAACTTAGAATCGCTTCCAGATTCTGTGGATCCGTAAATACATGAGCCACTGTTGCCGTTGAGTTATACGTCACAAGTGCCACCCGGGTAGTGTGATCACCAGTTGAAGAAATGTTAAACAGGTACAAATCTAACAACAAACCACCCATTAAAACATTATTCTGACCCGCAGTTGCTGGCGTCAACTCAAGGACGATGACCAAATCTAACCAGGCGGATTTTGCGTTCCGAGCGCATGCTTTTCCGTGAATGTCACCGTTAACATGAATGGCAGAAATCACAATTAAAAAAGCACCCAGTAGCTTCTTCGACCACATTATGATTGATCAAAGTGACCTTTTTTGTTGTGATGTTGCATTTTATATCAGTTGTGTCAAACTTGTTATCAAAATCAGTAGCTACCATGCAAAGGTAAAGGTTAAGTTGAAAACGAGCTTTGATGATAAATCTGTACCGATCGACAATGCATGCGTTTTTAGAGATGAAGGGTCTGATGGAAATGTACAAGTTGCAAATTTACCCTCAAAACGAATTTCTGCACCAACTAACACAAAAAACAGTTTTATTTTGCAATTTCCTTTTACATGGTATGCACTACGCACATCCACTTCGAAAGACGAGACAATAGTCTGAGTTTTGTTTACAACTGATAACTCCTTTCAATCAAAAAAGCTAATACGTGCGATTCTATAAACTCTAACGATAAAGTTGTAAAAAACTACGCAAAGAAAACCATGCTATTTATTCAATTCACATTCATGCAAAGAAAAAAATGAGACCTAAACGATCTCAATGAGCTCAATTTTTTACTCATAAAGTCAAATTTTGTTTCTTTGGAGTCTTTCAAAATCAGCCCTGCTGAAACAGTAAACAAATTTCTACAAGTCTGCACCGTCACTGCGTCCGGCATCACAAGAACAAGTGCCTCCATGCCGTCTGCTTCAAAGGCACTCGAAAACGGCGTCGATTGGGATTCCTCCGTCGGCGGAAAGAAGTATAATTCAATCGACTGGTCAAAATCTTGCGCATAATAAGAATGAACTAACGTATCCCCTATAGATGAAAAACGGTTCGGTCCCCTGAAGGTGGGTCATAGAGGGGGCGCGCGCCGCCGGAGGCACCGTAGATAGAAGCAACAAAAAAGAGTACTTGTCCGAAATTTAAGGATGAGGCAGGCGAAAGTCATCAAAGCTCGGCGTAAACGAAAGTCATTCGAAAGCTCATTTTCGTCATTTCACTAGGGGAAACGGTTTACTTTGACGTCACTTGAACGGTGTTGGATTTGATTTGGAAGTTGGATTGGCGGAAGTTGGTTGGAAGCTGGCTCAATGTTCGCGTTTGGAACTGTCGTGTGGCTTATGGTAGCGCTGGAAGGCATGAGGGAAGCGGATGGATGTGCCGCGACGGCATCACCGACGCCAATAACGACGACACAAGGACCGGCAGAACCTACAGTAACGACGACGACAGTGGCTGTTGTGACTACGACGACAACTGTGGCACCGACGACGACTACGACCACGGTGGCACCAGCGGGTTGGTTTTTGGTTTTTTTTTCTGATATTCAACATGGCGGCTCAATTTTTAAATTTATAAAAATTACCATTTTTTAAGCCTGCGCATCATGCACCATCGGCCAGATTACGTTCACCCCTATGGCTGGCCCTGGCACAGAAGACGCAACCTACAGTGGTCCGAATACGGAAGCCAGTGGATGCTTGTCATTGACGGCGATTTGTGCCGGAACTAATACGGGACCTGTGTTTATGCAGGTTTGTTGTTTTTTTTTCTACCAATTTTGACATGATCAAACGTAATCATTTGCAGTTTAACACAAACCAAGGCGGCCCAAGCGAACCCACAGGCACCGACGTCACAGCAGTGCTAAACTGTGTCGATGGCAATTGGGTCTATGCCCCCACTGGTCAAGAAAGTCGAATCATCACAGAAGTCAACTGTGTCGCCGCTTAATAATGTAAAAAAAGGTTCAAAATGTGTGTAGCATTGTAATGCCGGAAATCAAAACCTTCCAAAATAATAAAAAAGACTTTAATTGCCAATAAATTGCTTACCCTTGTGTTCCCAGTTTTCAATTCAAAATTCACGGGATCAAATTTTACGATACCAGTTTTCTCCATTTTTCACTTCTGGCTCAATTAACAGAGTGCAAAGCTAATCACCATTATCAAGGTAAGTCCGACGACTAAACATCTCCACCTCGCAGATGAACTAAACTACGCATTCTCAATGAGGTCATGTAGCGTTTACATAGGAATTGAGGGCATTGACGTCATTGAAGGAGTTCCTTTTGTGTAGTTCCTACTGATGTCAAGACACATTTGTACTCGCAGAAAGTCAAAACAGTGACTTTTAAAAGTTTTTCTATAGATCAAATGTGTTTTGCACCTTTCAAAGGTAAAGCGCACGCTGATGGAAATGATGACAGTTTATTCAATACAAATCGATATTCAATTATGTAATTCGCAAACACTTGAAGTGTCACATGACTTTTGCACGCAAACGTAAGGATATCCGTCGGTACCATCATTGGAATACAGTTTCCAGGTGTCATTTTCAAGATAAAGGTGAGCATATGTGTCAGTTGATGCCGGTGGACTGGCCCAGGGAGGGTAGTCATTGTACGGAATGTTGCCGTAGGGTGTTTGCCACTGCCATGTTGAATCTTTTTTGAGGCCAATGGTTACGTTTTTGATGTCGGGATTGTCTGTTTTTAGCAAGGTTGTGAAGAAGTCAAGCCTCGCTTCAGTTTCCACAGAGAAAAGTGTGCCATCGTTGTCACAGACAATGTATTCTGGCGATGAAACAGTATCCTGCACCATGGCACATTCATTGATGAGTTCGATGGAATCAGAAGCAGATTGGAGGGTTACGGGTGTGGTTCCACTTGGGCATCGGCAATTTACTGAAACAGAGCGAAGTCATACTGTGTCCAGTTTTCAAAACTTACAAAGCGCAACTTTCGGTCCGAAATGAGCTACATCCAACTCATTTTTCCTAATATCCAATCCAGGCGATGCCAAAGACGCAATGAATTCCACATCGGCACTAACTTCTGTGTACCCGACTGTCGCTATCTGCACTCCACTCAATTTGATATTCTTTGATTCATCCAAAGCTTCTGTCCTCTTCGTTGCATCAATTGAAGCCGCCACCAAAAGGATACTTTGAGCCCGGAAGCTTGTGTTTTCAACAACATTGCTTGCAATTTTGAACGCACTGAAATGTTAATGCAACAATGTGCTCCAGTTTTTAAAACATTCCAAACATACCCAACCAAATCACCAAACCCATCTCCCCACTTCAAAAGCCGTAATCTACCCAAAGCCGACAATATAGCGTCAAAACTCTGACTATCGTTCAATGAGTGATGAACAGTCGCACCGCTGTTATCATAGGAAATCAGTGCGATTCGCGAAGTGTGACCAGTCTTCGTATCATTGCTAAGGTTAAGCCGATAAGCAAGGTTTTCGAGTCGTGAGACAATGTCAAAAATGACGCTGGGGACGAGCGTTTTTGCTGTGGCTTCGACGACAATGACTAGATCGAGGTAGGCATCAGATATGGAGGCTGCGCAGGGGTGGGACGAGAAAGCTGTTCGAACAAACGGTGGGTAAACTATTGTAAAACAACAAATAAACAACAAAAGGTGATGAGGCTTCATATCAGAATGGACTAGCGACACCTTTTAGCCCGGGGTACTGATGAATGCTCAAATTGATCGTTAAGCATTGGAAAAAAGGGTTACCCCTTGATTGATAAGCCGATTATGGTTGTAATCAAATTGTGACGTTGGTATGAAATTTTTTTGAGTAGAACTGTGAAATGTGTTTAACAGTTTTATGATCCTTATCGAAAATGTGAAACAAAACAGCCAATTGTATTTCATCGAAAGTTCATTGCAACAGTTTTTTACCGATACTGTTTTACAAGAATTTGTAGAATCCAAAAAAAGTCAAACTGTACAACTGCGAGCAATAGTAACACCTTAAATAAGTTGTGCATCACAAACTTTTGACGCAGTGGAACAGTTTCAACAAAAATAATTTATAAAAACTTCTGCGTTCAATTTAAACGTCATGTAAACAAACAACAGTCATGGCTAAAAACCGAAAATACTCAATTATGTTATGAACCACGTCCATGGAGCTCTAGAAAAACAATGTACCATTTGGTTTGGAATGATTCATGCAGGTAAGTTTAAAAACTACAACTCATTGCAGTTTTAATGATGTCATAATTTCGGGTAAGTAAAGCTTGTTGATGTTTTGAGATGCTTGTAGTAGGATTTTTTGTGATTGACTAGTTAGTACAACTGAAAGCAAAAAAAAGATTCAATTTCGCGCAGTTTCAAACAACAAAACTTACCGCGGATAGTTTAACATAATGCTTTGAGGTATGAATCAGCGGAATTTCAATAAAATCGATGACATCGTCAGTATCATTCACTGTGTTGTGCTTGTTAGCGCGTTGAAGGACTTCTTCTAGACTTTCGTCTTGGGTCTGAAAACTGTTTATAAACACTGAAATTATTCATATAGCTCACCTCAGGTGTAACATGAACAAGGTCCATATCAACTGATAGTATCACAGAATCAACAGTTGATGCTGTCAATGTTTTCGTAACGAAGAGCTTCATCTGCTGAGAGTAGACTTGAATAGCTCGCTGGTTTGTACCAACTTGACCTGCTGTAGTTGGAGATTCTTGAAAACAAATACTGACAATAAGTTGCTTGACTTTAGTTCGCAGAAGCCAGGCAATCCGGAACATCATGTCGTCAAAATTGCGCAGATGCAGCAACAGGGAGAGTGTTTCTGTTGAGGGATGAACACTCTTACTAAAATCGGGACGTTGTATGAAGCCTAACAAGACTAAGGACAGTTTACCATAATCTTGCGACATCGAAGTTCCTATTCCCTATCGGCAAGGCAAGTGCAGATACCGGCGGCAACGGCATTTCATCATCGTAATCACCAAGGGTCACGGACTGGATGTGTTTATTGTGACCGATGACAGTACACATGTTATCAGTTGTTTTGCTTATTGTGATTCCAACGACACATTTGAAGGGTATCACCGCAACGAGCTGTCTGACTGTGGAAAAGGTGAAGTCAACGTGGGCGTCTTCTGAAATGGTTTGGGTTGTTAGCAGTAAATTATGAATGCGATGCTATTAATGACGTCATTTAACTGTAAATGGGCTATTAAATAAATGACAGAGATAATGGGGGATTTTTTTTTCTTAAAAGTGTTACAAAAATGTTATTGGAACGTTGATAGTGAGGAGGCATATTTGCAAACAGTTTTTTAACACATTTTGTAAGCGATAAAAAACCTACTTGTCCGTTCAGCCAATGCATCTGTGAACCATTTTGATAGAGGTAAACGAGATTGACTATTGCTCAGAATCTGAATATTCGAAAATGATTCCAGTTTTTGTACTAAAAATGCACTTTATTACTCACCGTATTAGTAATTTCAATTGAATTTGCGTGCTTAATAATAGTTTTCACCAAATCAGACTCTGGTTTTGTGACTTTCCATACGAATTCCATTTGCTTCTGCAATAACACCATAAAAATGAAATAAAGTCAACCACGAAAAAGCAAACTCACAATTTCAAATTTAAACGCCTCTGTATGCACATAACAACACTTTTTGCATCGTTTAAGCATGCGGTTAACAGCTGGCTTTTCATCTGGACATGTAATAACAAAATTTTCAAGTCGATCGAATCGCACTTCAGGGTCGACATCGCCCTTGCACAGGCTGAGAATGTGGATTAGCGTTGGACGCTCAGAATCCGGCATTTTACTCGTAGTTGCTAAAATACCGAAATTGATACGCATGACGCTTACTTACATTAGGCAAGAGACAGCGCTTACGACTATGGGCTAATATACGGCGCGCAACAATCGTCGCTATGGTTTCCCGAAACTGAAGGCGCTGCTGCGAACCACGCGCAGCGGCTGTAAATGGTGTTTTGAAAATGGCCCTAGGAAGCGATGCTGCGGTCGTTGACTGTCCTTACGTAATAGATGCTTAGATGGGAGTAAGACGTTTTAAATAGGGGGTTGGTTGTCTGAGGTGCTAATGGTTTTGAGATTTGTGGTTGGGGTTTGGAGCAGACAAAGGAAATATGTATAAAAAGTTTTTTATTTTCGAAAAACGTGGACAGCGAAACGATGAACAACGACGTGATAAAATTAAAGAAAGATTTGTTTCTATTGGAAAATACGTAAGGGCAGTGCTGCAAACAGTTTAGAAAAGCGCAGATCAAGCACTTCCAACCCGTTTTCGCCGCACTTTTCAGCCGGAACGACACATCTGCATGAGAGCGAACGGCAGATGTTCCGACAAAAAAGGCAAATTTCTGCGCGGGTCATACCATCTTTCAGTCAAGTGCACTCGGAAGGAGCATTGGTGTGTGTCATCGATGACGATTGATTGTTTATGTTCATAGATAACATCGGTCGGACACTGTTGTGTTACAAGGACTACCCATACCCAGTTCGCAGTTTTATTTTGACTTCATTGTTGTCCATAGAGAGCTTTTATTGTAAATTCGGAAGCCCCAGCAGTTTTAAACTCATTAAAACGTGTATTAAATCGGACAATTTCAAATCAGTTTTTTTGTACCGAAGGTTGGATAAAAAATTTGTTTTAAAATATTAGCCGTCCAAAAGATTCGACGGTTTTCATTTTACAATCAAACTGTCTCCAAAGAAAGCGACATCGTTAAGAGGCGTTGCGCGTTGTGCGCGTAATCCGTTTCTGCAGTTGGCCAAACGACAATGCTATTTAGCCACAAGCTCATCTGACCATTGTGTCTTCAGTTTTTTTGCCAGTACCGGACTCGGTCCGAACACTTATAAGCCGGATATGTATTGCCCGCGCCGTCCACCCTGGATCCCTGTTTTTTTTCCAACATCTTTCAATACAACTTTAATTTTTTGATCCCACAATTTATCCAGTTTTATTTTAATATTCAACATTATGTTAAACACATCGACCGTTAAGCTTTGCGCCATCCTCTTTCTTCTTCGAACTTCGGTCCCATTCAGACTTTTCCGGCATTGCATCACTCTGAATCGTTGATTTCGTTTCCGGGATATTCAATTGGAATAGGACGAGATAAATGGCCATGCTCACAACGATCACCAAGTAAGGCAACCCGATCCAATAAGTTTCCAGAATAAATAGATTCGGTGATACGATACCCCCAAACCGGGCAACTGTGAACGTGAACGACGCCGCAATGTTTCGAATCGACGTTGGAAACAGCTCCGTTGAAATGACACCCTTAATAACGAACATTTGTGAGCAAAACGCTGTTGCTGATAATGTTGCCAATGTAATGAGAGTGCTGTTGCCGTAGGCTGAAGTTCGACAGACTGCAGTTTTTACCCCCAATCTGATTCCCGATAACTTACAAGTGCTTTTCATAACCAAAACGACCCCAATCATTGTAACGACGTAACTAACAGCAAATTGATTGAGCTTTTTGCGGCCCAAATCTTTGACAAAATAGTCCAAACTGCCGATGCTGAGATTTAAAAACATGCGAAATGTGCCCAAAATGGCAGAGTTTATATAAATTAAACCGGCGAACTGTTCCATGTTGAATGTCATCGCATAGGAGATGACAGCCGTGCAGAATAGACCGTAGGAAAAGGTAAGAATCCATTTTGTCATGTGGGGAGTGTAGAAAAGATAGTAGAAATAGTATTTTTGTCTTTTTTTTGGAGCCATCGTTGAATTTGGCGGCTTCGGAAGAGAGCAATTCATCGAGGGCGGTTGTTCTTTCTTTGGTTAGGCTTCCGTTGAGGCATTCGATGCGACGGATGACCTTTCTCGCTTCGGTAATGCGGCCTTTGTCGATTAGCCATCGGGGAGATTCGTGGCACAGGCTGAAAGTTTTAACATTGTATGAAACAGTTTAAAGTTTGAAATGTAGCAAAGTGTATAAAAATTAACTAACAGAAGTGCCAAAAAGGCCGGAACAGTCATAATGCCACTACTTAAGATCAATGTCCGCCAATTTTGTGCGAAATAGGCAACTACAGCAAAAATAATCATGTTCGGTGAAAATGAGAGCAACATCATAACCCAAACGCGATGCTTTTTGTGGATGCTTTCGGCTAGGTAGACGTGCATGGCTCTTTAACCATAATAATTACAGTTTAAAAACTTCTATTTCATCAAAACCCACGTGCTCATACCGCCAACAAAAACCATATTAATAGTCTGAATAAAAGTAAAATCTGCCAATCCGACCGTCCTCACAGCAAGCATGTCAAGAAAAAATATAAATATTACTAAACAACATAAAATAACCCTCCGCCGTCCAAAAAGGTCAGAAGCCTGTCCCATTATTGGAGCCCCGATGAAAACCCCAAACATGATGACGCTGACGGCACGTTTCACCTGTTTAGCTGAATCACAATACCAGCCAAACTCGGCTCCAAGCGATCCGAATTGGGATTCAATTTTCGGAATACAGCCAGTTGTGTTCATTATTTCTGGAAGAGCGTTACAAAAATCTCTTTGGGGCATGTTTGTGAATGTAGTATTGCCGCAGGCGACGACTTGGGGAGTGTAAGCTGAAATGTAACACCTATTGAACCATAAAGATTTACCCAATAACAGTTTAAAAAGTTAAAAAACCGTACCACCGTAAAGCATAAAAGTCATATTGCCGACTTGTGGTAACATCAAAAACTCATAAGTTAACATGAAAAAGTATGTGTACCATCGAAAACTGATAAAATCACCATAATTCTAAGGATGTTCCTCATCGACAGGTTTATCATGTGCATGGGTTTCCAATATGCCCGGATTATCTTCTGTCATGACGGATATAATTGGTTCGTAATCGGTTTGGAAAACATCCTCCACGGCGGGAATGTCTTTGGATTCTCCATTTTCTTGGGGTGGTTTCGGAGATGTTGTCGGAACAGGAGCATAGCCTTTGGAACTATTTGTCTTATGATGTTTTGTAAAAGTTGTTGGTTGGTATGGATCATCTGGTGACCGATATGAGGACATTTTTGAGCGCTGTGTCCTCTAAAATTTATCACATAAACTAGAGAAGCAGTTTCACTCCTTATTTATCACGCATCTTATGGTGATGTCGAGAATAACAATAACTTACACCTAAAATTAAAACGACGTGTACAAAACAATTGAGTAGAGCGATTATAAAAGGTTCTGTTGAAGAACGCCAACCCTTCATCTCAACTATATCTAACTTTCATAAGTGTAGTTACGTCTGTTGCCTCACGGGACATCGACATTTTGAACAGTTTTTAACCAACCCATAGTTTGTCACAAATTGCTCTAGGCGTCTTGCACTCCAGGTGTAGACCACAAGAATCATGCGCGATGCCAAGGTCGTGTTGATAAAACACAGTAAAGACAGAAAATTCACCTTTTTTGACTTTCGATGGGGTCACTTTTACAATTTCCACTGATACAATAGGTTGAAATTGACTTTGAAGGTCAGAGTTATTAATATTTAAAAAGTTTAATTGCTGCCGTCAAAGTTGTTAAAACTCCAACACTGTAAATATAGGCTCGTATTTCATGTCAGGGCATCGATTTATCAGTTTTTCATCAATGATACCAAAAGGTTTTACAAACACATTTTATATACGGCATTGTGCACTTTAAGTCAATCAAAAATTTGTACGGGACGTTCGACGGTTCAAACATATATACTTTTCTTATAAAACCGAAGCCTGTCGCCGTACTGGAACCGCTTGGCCCCCGCGCCGAGATGTCTTGCGACTAGCCAATTTGAAGCGAGAAGACTTCGAACTAACCGTGATCCTGGTCTGGGTGTGGTAGCCCTAACTCGTAACCACTGCGCTATCCCAGCGCCATCTTATTTGCGCCGAAAAACAAATATATTGTGCGGGGCGACTGCCGTTGGCGGTGAAGGGAAGGGGCAAGTTAATGATGAGACCTTATATTTTTGACTGACAGAAATTGCAGAATATTCATTTTTTTATTTTGCTACCTAGTTTAAAACGACAAACGAAAAAACCAGTTTAATGTTAATTCAAAATCTCGTGTCTAAACATCAACTTTGTTCCGCAATACATTCGTTCATCCTCGCAGAAGTCATCCAGCACTGTCAAAACGGAATTGTAGTTAGCTTCGTTTTTCGATGTTTCATAGTCCAGGTAAACGTACAGCCAAGTTGAATGGTGCCATTCGGTCGGGACGTACCGTACCCTTCCGTTACGACCAATAAACTTGATCATACTCATTGGGTCTTGGCCAACACCAAGGCCGCCGTGGAAACTGCATTTCTTGGTGCGGAATTTATCGATGAAATCTGGTGGAAGCTTTTTTGAAAGGTAAGTCATTAGCTTAGATTCCGTTTTTCCTTGTGTGTCATTAACAGTTTCAATAAGAGCCACACACGGCATCAATTGACGCGTTTGAACGCGATTTAGTCTTTCAGTTACTGCTTTGAGGTTTGGATCGAAGCTCATTGAGATCTGGAAACATTAGTTAATTAAAAATTTGAAATGAAAGCTGAAAACTCTTACCAGTTTAACAACAGAATTATCCAACTTTAGAAAGGCTTCAATATCCGAAGTCGAATCTTTCAAGGCAACCGCCCTCCCATCTGTGCCTGGGATCATTAGATGCGGCCCTGCCAATCTGAGTGCCTCTTGGTATTCAAACTCAATGGCAAGGCTTTTCTGGTGCTGATAGACGCATTGGTGCATCATTTCACGATCTTCAAACAGTGCTTTGATGTCATGGTACACGCTAAAGTTGAAGCATATCTCTGATCTGCCATTTTGTTCGAGAATTACTGCGTTTTGGATGATTCTTTCGAGAGCGCACTAAAAATTGCGATATGATTAATTCCAATTTATAGAGTATTTAGTTAGTACAAACTTACCAATCGAAACCGCGTTCCAATATTAACATGCTTCGAATCCCGCAAGATGTAGTCCATCTTGTCGACGTCAAAACCAGATCTCGTGTTATTGACGAGATCGTAGAGGAAAGCCTTTTCTTCAGGACGACCTTTCATGCTCCAGATGTCATTTGGATCGCCTTTTGGGGGATTAATGGCTTCTCGAATGAATTGGAGGTCTGTTTCGTTCAAGTAGTCCATCAAGGGAGCATTCTCATCTTTCAACTGCTTCATAACATAGTCAAACAATGTGATGGACATGTCCTCATGACGGTAGTGCATGTCTTCCCAAACATGTTCAAACATATGTGAAAATGGTCCATGACCGAGATCATGGCAGAGAGCTGCGATGCAGACGCAAAGGTGATCTGTGCCACTGACCTTTTTTGGATATTTGTGGCGAAGCTGTGTCATGAAACACGATGCAACATGGAAGGTCCTACAAACCAGCTATTGTCTTTAAGCAGTTTAAGAAAATATAACAAAACTCACCCAATACTATGCGAAAACCGCGTATGTGTCGCTCCAGGATACACGAATTCAGTGACTCCGAGCTGTTTGATGCCGCGAAGACGTTGAAATGGCACAGAGTCAATCAACGGCTTCAAAATCAAAGGGATTTCTATCGAAGTTTCATAAACAGGGTCGCTGATGTGGAAGATGGGCTGAGTTTCGGGGTTGTACAGCATCTTTGTGCTACTGTACTCGCCGTTTTTTTCAACTTCTGGGCATGACTTTTTCAGCTCCGGCACGGCGTGGAAATAGAGACAGTGATGGCGTTTGCTCATTGTGGTACAGTGTTTCTGAAAAGCGATAACTATATATGTTTGAGGAAAACTGCCGATGTCAACAATTCTTCAGTTTAATTTAAACGAAAAGACGCGAAAGCAAACAAAAAACAGGTGTGTAGAAAGCTATGGTAAAATGTTTGACTCAACGATACCCGAAATAAGCACATCTATTTATGAGGTTCTCTTAATGGCCATTTGGATCATTCAATCAATAACCTTACTTTTTGCGCACAACGATTGAGAGCTCTGTCTTCCCTCGGGGCGTGCTAACTGTGTGCTAAGTAAGACAGAGTGCTGACCTGCCTTGGGAATGAGATCGATCTTCACAGTAATGCTTCGACATTATAATAATACGCAATCTAGCTTTAAACTGAAATTCTTCCCCAGGGGTGACAAGTGAACGGAATCGTTGTCGGAGACCGTATGGGAGGGGTAGATAGCGGAAAAAGCATGCTAATGATAATAAGTGTAAACAGAAGTAGGTACGATGGAACTACAATACTGCCGAAATACAATTAGTGCTTGTTGTATTAGGTAGGTTAGGTCGACAGAAAGTACCCACCACAGCTAACACACAAAGGGTTTATTCAAAAAGCCGAGCGTACGGTAATCAATGATGGTCAAGGGGGTCTATTGCAATAGTGAGCGACCCGCTAGCGGAAGTGGGCGATAACGAAAGTTAGTCATGCGCTAACAGAGGTCACTTCAGCTTTAAACAATTTAAAACAGGCAAATAATCTTTATTAAATAACATTTTTTGCTACACAAAAACAATCAATAAAACTAGCTTCTGGAGTTGAAATCAAACTGGAATTCATAGAAGATGACTCAATCGGGCTCGGGGCTCTGGTAGACAGCCGAAGGATGGAACTGGCGAGCTCATTGTAACCCTTCTTGCGTGCCAATGCGGCTGGTGAGTGTCCAAACGAGTCTCTGATGTTATGATTACCGTTAGCGCTGTTTCGAACTAGCATTTCCGCCAATTCCAGTTTAGAAATTTCGATGGCAAGGGCCAATGGCGTCCGACCGCAGTGGTCTTTTATCCTGAGATCGGCTCCGAAACGGATCAGAAGTCGAAGGGCTCTGGCATTGCCCCCAGTAGACGGCTTCATGGACAACGGTCTGCTGGCGGCATTGGATGTGGCCGGTGTCCCCGACAGAGTTGACATCGATGTTTGGATGGCGGAAAGAGCCCTCATGTGATAATAAGCTCCGTTAAAACCATATGCACAGGCCCGGCAGAATCCGTCAGAACGCCTGAGAGGTAAAGCCAAATCGAGGAGAAGTTCACTATTGACAGAATTCGTGGTACCACTAATTCAAATCACATTTTCGCATTCACAAACAGCCAAAAGTGGCTTATCAACACAGATCAGTTCATAAAAATTGATCCCTAATGCACATGTATGTAATTACAAGTATATCGATTTGTTTATATAAATTCACTCGTACACCACTAATTTTACCCGCAAAAATATAAAGTTCAAATAAGTATGTTTAAATTAAAATCAAAGAAACAAGATATATACTACAGGGATGCCAAATGCATTTAAAACGTGGCATTATAAAAGAAATATAAAATTTCAACTGCTTCCGGGCGCATGTCAGGCCGAGAATCGGTCATCTGTTTGAGCAGCTTGCGGAGTTGGACGTGTTCAACAGCCTCAATCGCCGTCTCCTTCAACGATTCGATATCATCGATCATACTGAAATTGGCGCCAGAAACGATTTCCAGCAACTTCACTCCCAAGATGTAGACATCGCCAGCCTTGGTCTGCTGCGCTCCTTTGACTTCTGGGGACAGGTACGGGATCTGAGCAGCGTCGAAACAGGAAGGTTCTCCCAAAAGATGCGCCGATCCAAAATCGCCATATTTGTAGTGCCCGTCGTCTCCGATCAACATTTTCATGGGTCCAACGAAGCTGTTCACAATGCGATGTCCGTGGAGCCGAGTCATGACGCTCGCGCAGCTTCGCATCAGATTTGGAAGACCCTCCTGACTTACAGCTTGCGGAATTTGGCAAGGGCCCATTTGGACGAAGATGCGGCTGCCCTCTTGCCAGGCTGCAATAAACTCGGCAATATTCATGTGGGCGACAAGTGATTCATGAAGTCGTAATTGATGGTGGAGTTTCTCGTACTTGACGTCGGTATCGATGGGGTGCGATCGCTTGATAGTGTACGGCTTTTCATCGGCGTGTGCGATCACCGAAAACCACTGAAAACAAGACGAGTAATATATGTAATGCGACCATTTAAAAGCCAAAATCTTACCGTCCAATTTGAATCTTCGGCAAATTGCTCACGATGCCCAAAAGCGTGATCAAAGTAGCCCGATTTGGCGGCATGCATGGGATCGAGGTACGGTACTTCAACCTTTGAGAAGATGATCGTCGGTGGCGGTGCCAAAGGAAAAAAACCGACACAGAACGACCGTCCACGGTGATGACGCGATCGGCGAGATTGGCGAGGGTCATTGTAGGTGCGCTTCTGCTTTTGGTGTTCGGTGAGGAACTGAAAGTAACATGCTACATACAATTGTTGGGATAAATTTTGAAAAAAACCTACCAAACCGACGCGGTTCGAGGCGTTCTCACAGAAGGTGCCATTAACATTGGCCAGGAATCGGCGAAGACGTCGATCAGCAGTGACATGGACTGTTAATCGGTGGAATCCGAGGAAGTGGGTGGCTTCATAAAGACAAATCAATTGATTCAAGCTCAACTGTTCGAAGAACCAAAACTGGTAGCTTTGAGGGTATCCATCGGCATCAAACGACTCGGCATGGCGAGGGTAGTTGATATAAATCGAGCCGAAGTTGCAGATGTTCATGGCTGTTTCACTGGTGAAAGGAACTTGTTGAGGATCTTGGCTGTGGCGGTCGACTGAAAAATTTTTACGTCAAAAGTCACGGTAAAAATCGATTAAGCTTACGATGTTCAAAGTGGAGAAATATGTTCAAATCGATAGGAATAAACTTCATATCGCTTGATAAAATCCACACAGTCCTGATGTTGTCCATTGTTGATGACGGAACCGATTTGGTGAACTCTCGATGGCCAAGGGGGGAACGCAACAGCAATCGACTGCCGTGTGCGCGAAAATGGAGGGCAAATGCATGCGGCCACCCGACGGGGTGTGGATGATGGCTTTCGCCGGGGAAAGGCCAAATGACATATAGTAAATCTGTAATAGTACTGAAAGTACCATGTCACAACTAAAATGTCATTAGTGTTGCATACGTTTGCTTAATTTTTCAAATCGGTTTAGTTTTTGAACGTAAATATTGTGTAATTCTAAATGATAGCCATAAATTTTATTACGAATTAGATGTTTTCATCGATTGCAAGCTCTCCGTTCATATTAGAACGTTGTTGAAAACACACATTAGTACAGTTGAATACCTTTAAAGCAAAATTCCAACCTCCTTCCACCTCTTACATCTAAATGCTACCCCAAAATTGACGAGAACCTTCACTGGCTGTTGCGATGCTTGTTAAAGCTTCTATCGGTTTTAACCCTGATCCCGGTTTATGCCGAATTCAGTTCAAACTGACTTGATTCTCGCCTCTTCCGGGACGAATCTGATTCAGTGCAAGCATGAATTCAATTTAGTTGAAATACCGGTTCAAGCCTCGCTTTGGTGCAAGCCTAATTAATCCCGGTTGAAGCCGTGCTCCGCCTTGGTTCAAGTCTATTCCTGGTAAAAAGCAGACCCGCTTCATGCTTGACTCGCCTCACGCGTCAATTCAATGATCCCACGGGGCGTGGTTAGCGCCGGAACCGCAACTGGTAAACACTAGTCAATCAATAGTGACGACAGCGAAAAAATCTTGGAGGTGGTGTGAAATGAAAACGGTCTACTGTGTCCAACAATTCACAGCCCGCGAGTCGCAACAGATCAATGATCAGACTGGTAGTGTGGTTGTTGTAAATGGAAACCTGCAAGTAAACAGAATAAAGATCTGGGGCGTGGCAAACACAGGTACAACTCCTTTACGTTTCGACTCATAATTTATTTTTTTATATCGCGACTATTAGAATTCTTGTTTTCGAACACTTAAAAATGCAATTACACATAGCTCACATTCAATTTTGCATTAAGCTTTATAAAAATTAATCAATCTAAACGTTCTGTTTCCTCTCTTATACAGGAAATTCAGATCGGTATGAATACATTCAAAATGTTTGCCAAGCAGATTATCAATCGTGTCGTATAAAATTGCCCAATCTATATACTCGGACATCACAATACTTATTTTAAAATCCTTGTCTTGAGCCTGAAGAAACAAACTTTAACACTGAATATAAAACGATAAATGAACTTGAACCTCAAAAAATTTGATCAACGCGTCTATGTTGACGTTCAATGTATCCAGTGAAGCATCTCTAAAACAGCAATTAGTCATGTTGATATAGTTTGCAGCAGTGAATACGTCCAGCCATTCGTTACCAAATGGTGAGTAATTTTCAAATCCAACAAAAGTCAAATGTTTAAAAGCATTGCAAATGGTTTTTAAGGGCTCCTTCAAATTGTAAGTGCAATTTGTAAACCACAATTTGTTAACAGGTCGCTGCATCAGTGTGGCCACACTTAACAAATTTGCATCAATGCAACAAGTGTGGAAAGAAATATAGTCAGGTGTTAGTTTAAAATGGTCGAAAATAGCTAAAGTTTTAATATCCGGTACATCGGGCGGTTTGACTTGTGCAATCCAGAGGAGTTGATCGATACCGTACAGACTGTTCTCCGCAATGTCGATAGGCGGGGCGTCGTCAAAATAAAAGGGGAAACACAATCGAACTGATTGTATTTTCAGACCCATTGTACAATTACCGATTTTTTGTAGTTTTTGAAGTGGTTGAAAACCCACAAAGTTTGGAGCGGCAATTTGCAAATCATAGGCTTCCGCTGGAGTGACTAGTTCACGGAGCCGTTGACGGAGACCGTAGGGGAGGGAAGATAGCGGAAATGGCATGATAATGATAAAGAGTGAACAGAAATACGACGATGGATGTAGTTAGAGATTATAACCGATGCGAACACTGCACATTAGTTGCGTTTTGGCGGCATTTTGGTTTGGTGCTTGTTGTGTTGGGTAGGTTAGGTCGAAGAAGACCGTCGCAAGCACACACGCATAGGCTTACTCCGAAAGCCAAGCATACTGTAAACTCTGAGAGGAATTGGATCTGTTGCGATAGCGGGCGACAAAGCACACGCCAGCGGCTAAGCCAAACATCCGATACTATCAGTTTAAAACACGTAAATAGTTTATTTCAATAACATTTATTCAATTCTACTACGAATATAACATTTATTCATACTTAAAAATTATTCCTACAATATCAAAACACAGGGTTGGCATTATCAACATAAAATAGAAACGTCAATTTTCCAAATGCAAATCCGAATCGAAACTTTCGGAATCCCGTAAAGTAGATTCCCGAACCAGGATCATAGGCTCCGGCAATGAAGCATCAAGGAAGCTCGCTTCTGGGGTTGAAATCAAACTGGAATTCATAGAAGATGACTCAATCGGGCTCGGGGCTCTGGTAGACAG
>KB454983.1:587746-611561 GCA_000341325.1 Panagrellus redivivus
AGATTGCCGTTGGCGCTGTTTCGAACTAACATTTCCGCCAATTCCAGCTTAGAAGTTTCGATGGCAAGGGCCAATGGCGTCCGACCGCAGTGATCTTTTATCCTGAGATCGGCTCCAAAACGGATTAGAAGTCGAAGGGCTCTGGCATTGCCCCAGTAGACGGCTTCATGGACAACGGTCTGTTGACGGCATTGGATGTGGCCGGTATCTCCGACAGAGTTGACATCGATGTCTGGGTGACGGAGGAGGGCTCGCATATGTTCGATTCGGCCATCATCGTAGTGGGTGCAGTGCTTCAGAGCAGTCAAATTGGCATCGATGGGAGCATTGACGTCGACCGCTGGCTGGGCGAGGAGGAGAAGCATGATCTTAGGGTCCTCGTTGTTGATAGCGAGGTAGAGTGGGGTCGAACCATCGTTCGCCACTGAATTTGGAGAGGCACCTTCGGAAAGAAGTAGTTGACAGACGGCATGTTTTCCGGTTTTGATAGCCCAATGGAGCGCAGTGAAGCCGTCATTGTCGCGATGGTCGACGGAAACGAGGCCAGTGGCCAGAAGCAAGCGAATATCGCTGCAAATAGCTGATTCTGGCTTGCAAAAGACGGCAGTGACCGCTGCATGAAGCACCGATTGGCCGTTTTTGTCGAAATTCTGGAGCAGGGAGAAGAGCTCTGACGTCAAACCAGTCAGAGGTTCATGGCTGCGGAGCATATCGTGGAGCAGCATGGGAGGGGGCGACTTTTTGGATGCTGAAAATGGTAAAATTAAAGAAATTTCTAAAGTTTCAAGAGTATTGCATACCAATAAACAGCCTTTTGCATCCAAAACTTTGAGCTGCACCCAGAAGAACCACAATAATCACCAAACAGCCGCAACCGACATAGACAAAAAGTCTCCAGTTAACGGCATCTTTCACGGGCACATTGGCATCGAAAATAGCAAATCCGGTCTCTTCAATGATGTCAGTAATGGATTCAGTCTTCAGATATCCAACAACTTCCTCAGCGTTCGTGAATCTGCACAATTTCGACCCATTACAGCCACGGAAATCCATCAACAACTCAATTTCGACCGCTTCTTCACTTTTCGTTTCCAGATTCTCAGCCATGGCATCGAAAGACATGGCAGTCCGATCAGTTCGTGGTGTCCAAACATAAACCGCGGGAGAAGCGTCCTCTTTTAACCGTAAACCCACTGGAATTCCGACAAACTTGCTGAAGTGAGAAATCAACTCCTTAAGTTTCAGCATTCCGAAGCTGCTCGGATTCTCCGCGATTCTCAACGCGATGACCTCGGCCGATTCCGGGAAACTGGAACTCAGACAGTCTGATCCGTCGAATCCGCAGGCTTCGGTGTCGCATTCACTGTCGCAAATGCCATTGGAGCGTAGTGGGCTGCAAGAGGCGGGGCATGTTTCAGCGGCACTGTTGACACAATCACCACCATCGTAGAGACATGATTCCGTGTCGCAAACAGGATCGCAGATGCCGTTTTTGGCGACGCTTCGGCAGTATTCTGGGTGTTGGCATCGAGCGAAGGGGTTGCAGTCGACGACGTCGATTCGGCAGCCTTGGCGAAAGCAGGCGGCATCGCAGAGACCATTGTTGACGAGTTTAAGGCATCTGCTGTAGTCACAATTTCCAGAAGAGGGGACCTCAATCAATCGATCACAATATTGGCCATCGACGCCCTCAGGGCAGACGCAGGTAAAGGCGCCAAAGGTTCCAATGGGATGGCAGGTGCCGAAATGGCATGTATTGGGTAGAAGACATGGGTGGCGCATGAGTGTTTCACAATGAGAGCCGGCGAAGCCAGGCTTGCATTCACAAGTGTAGTCGGCGATGCCATCGATGCAGATGCCGTTGTTGAGGCAAGGGTTGCGGGCGCAGTCGTCGAGGTTGAGCTGAAACAATGATTTTAAGTTCTTGGTCTCAGTTTTCAAAAATCCAAACAATACCTCGCATTGATCACCTCCAAAACCATTATTACAGATGCATTTGGCTTCACTGCCACTAGAATCACAAGCCCCATTGATGCAAGTTACATTTTCACATTCACCGACGACCAAAAGAGGGCTATCAACGCAATTCGGACCGTAAAACCCCTCCGCGCAGACTTCACAATGCGATCCAGCGAAGCCAGCTTGGCATTGGCACTGGAATTCATTGTCGACGGCTTTGCAGATTCCGCCATTTTGGCATGGTTTCAGCATGCAGAGATCGAGTTTGTATTCGCAGTGGGGGCCCTGAAAGCATCCACCTTGTAATCAGTTTATAAAATTCGATCAAAAAACTCACATAATGCCCCTCCACACAATGGCACATCGCAATTCCAGTCGATGAATCCGTCTCGCATTGCCCGAAAACGCACGGATTATCTTCCAAACACCTATCAGTATACTGGCAACGGTCACCGACAGTACCGTAAGGGCATTCACAGGTGTAATATCCGACCTTATCAATGCAGACGGCACCCAGTGGGCAGTCGTGATCGAGGCAATCATCGACTTCGAGCTGACAATAAGCTCCATCAAATCCATCAGCACAGGCACAGTAGAATCCATCAGGAGCACCTGGGAGATCTATACAGGTGCCATGATTCAGGCAGAGTGCAGCGCCTTCGCGTTGACATCTAGTCGGGGTGGATGTGATGGAAGCGACTAGATTTGACCAGATGGTGGCTTCTGATGGCACAAATATTAGAAATAACATGAAGACAGAAGCTTTAAACATTGTTAAAAACTTCATGGTACTAAATATAGACTACCGAGTTGCGCACCGAAAACAAGCGTAGAAAATAAATAAGCTCGGATAAGCCTAATGCAATTCCAAAAGGCGGATCATCAACATACACTAAGGCCGCCGCTAAGGATGGGAAGATGAACTGGGTAAAAGTTGTGCGGACCTTTCCGGATCGTGTTTCAAACGAAAAAACGAATATACACATGAGAAACTTAGCGATATCACGCCCGCGCAGGTCTGTAGGGCATGTTTCTGGCCGCGCAAGGCCTTGCCGAATGATGGGAACATCAGGTCGAAGCTTGGGTATTGAATGGAGGAAAAACAGGGGAGCACTGACTCCAGGGCTAAACGGCATTATGTGTGTTTTGAAGGGTGACACATGGTGAAGTGGGTGTTTGTTGGCATGATAGGTGGGTGGGAGTGATGTGAGAAAGTGGCGAAAGACCATATTTGCTGAATTTTTTGTCCATTCGAAAACAGAGCTACAAAAATCAGTTTTATTGAAAAAAGTCAAAATCAATACAAAATCCCAAAATCAGGCAATTTACAATCCTTAGCCAAAAACTGATTAGTAACATTGACAACCGTCCCCTGGAAGCGAACTTCCACAAAGATGGAATTCGACGCCTTAGGGCAAGTCAGTCTGTAACCGATGGGTTGACCCTGAGCAATGTGTTTGCGACCGAAGCCGAGATCATCCCGATAGCGAACATTGTACAAGTTGACTGTGAAGTCGGTCCATTTTCCTGTGCCGACGATGAACAGGCCTTCATTTTCACAGCCTTCATAGCGGCGATTAGCTTGATCGAAGTTCAATCTCTTCCTGCCGATCAGCTCACCCTCAATTGGCGAATAGATCACCGGAGCTCGGGTGACAATATCATCGGTCGTTTCGGCATCTTCCTCAGCCAAGGTGCACACAATTTCGACGCCTTTAACGCCGTTGAATCTGCTATCACCCTTGAAGCCGCCAATGAGCAGATTCTTGTTGTTAGTCTCACAAATTTGGCCAGTGCACATGCAATCAGTAAAGTGGTTGGTCGGATCGACGGGCTTTCCTTCTCGGAAGACTTGAAGTTGAACATAGTTTGTGTTGCTTTGTTGCGTGTGCTCCAGGGCACATTCAATATTGCCAGCACTGCCGATTCTCTCACCCGCACTGACTTCACCGCCGTATTTCGACAGGATTACGGTGGTAATAATGGCGTAGTAGCCTTGCCATTGCCCAGTTCCGTCAATACGCGCAGCCTGGTCGGCACACACCTTTGATGGGTCGCCGCCAAACGGCATTTCATAGGTGAGAATGCCGGAAATAGGCGCGAAGATGGGCTCTTTGACGGGGCAATGGAGGTCTAAGCCGGCGAAACGGATGTTGTTCGAGCTGAAGACGCGATAATTATACATTTGCCCAACAGTGCCTCAGTTTTAAGTTGACCAGACGATATTGGCAAAACGTACTGAGCACAGTTTATCAAAAAAACCCACCGTCGTCCGTTGAATTTCCCACAAATCTCCTCTCCATTGGGATCGCAATTTTGAACCTTATTAGCAGGATTGGCACCGCAAACCGGGCTCATGCAGCCAAGGGCATCAGTTTGCGCAATCAGTGCTAATAGTAATATTAAAATACGCTCCATAGTGTTCTCGGCAGTTTATTAGAACCCTAAAAACCAAAAATTTACTCCCCAATCTCAACCGCCCTTAAAATAAAAACCCTCCATCTCCCGCGAGACGGCACAACATAAGCATTTAGACGGACAAGTGGCAGTTGCAAAAAAAGTAAATCTTAAAAAAGACCCAAAATGTCTGGAGGGCCTCGGGACCTTTGAGATGTTTATGGTGCTCGGGCCATAGTTGAAGCAACCTCTCAAGCGTTTTGCCCTTTTCGTGTGTGGCCAAGTAGTCAGGGACAAAAGACAGGGGGCATTTAGTGAAATAGTAGTTGAGAAAGCCAGTTTAGAAAAATAAGAGTTGCAAATTTACATCAACGAACCGTAAAGAATCGCAGTTTAAACTTGAAATAAAGAGATAGGACCCATTGGGGGTCATGGATAACGGCACGATAACGGGCACCGAGGGCACTGTGGGCAGCGCCCTGGGCGGGGTCGGCGTTGAGGCTCGGCTTGTCGTTAAACCGGGTTATCAGTGAGTTTGATTGGATGTAGTATTTATGAACAACAGTTTATAAGATTACAGAATCAAAGATTGGACAGTTTTGGATGTCATTGGAGGCGGTTTTGGGGATGTTTACAAAGTGAGGGATGTGAAATCGAACGAGATGGGGGCTATGAAAGTGGAATCTGGGAAGACTATGACTTACAGTATGCTGGCGAGAGAGGTAAATCCCTTATAAAACTTTATAAAAATTACAAAATTGGCATCCTAATCAAAATGCTGCAGGGATGCGAAATCCCCCGGGGGAAATCAAATTCGGGTGATATCCCCCGGTACTAAATTTCGAGATTTTTAGGCTCTGTAAGTTAAGATATCTTATTATTATTTCAAATAACACGTTTTGCTCTACTTTTTATTAAAGGTTACAAATTCGTCAAAATCAAGTTTTTCATGATGTTTTCCCAACGTCGATCAAAAGTTATGAAATTTTTTAAGAAGTCCGTTGCGAAGTCCCCCGGGGAAAATCAAAAAAGGGGTGATATCCCCGGGGATATCCTCCGGGTAAAATCCCCGGGGATATCACCTTCGCATCCCTGAAATTCTGCAATATCAGTTTATTTAGGCCAAAATCTACAAAGCCCTTGCGCAGCACCGTCTAACCGCCCGACACGTCGCTACAATGATCGCCTACGAAAAAGCGACTTCTGATCGCGCGTCTGTATCCTTCCTAGTCGTCGAATTCCTCGGCCCATCTCTTCGTGATTTGCGCGCTTCCGCCGATAAGTTCGAATTATCCACCGTCCTTCGCGTCGGCATTCAAACCCTTCTCGGAATCAAATGCCTCCACGATGTCGGCTATGTCCACCGTCACTTGAAACCATCCTGCTTCATGCTCGGCCCTGGAACCGACGCCGACCGATGTCGAATGTTTTTTCTGACAGACTTCCAACTCGCTCGACGTTTCGTCCACAAAACAAAGAACAATATTGGCATTTTTCGTGAAGAACGCGATCCCGGTTCCATCAAAATGTGTGGTTATCTCCGCTATGTCAGTGTATCCGTCCATAACGGTAATGAACATCGGTGTCGGGATGACCTTTGGAGCTGGTTATACATATTGGCAGAGCTAACGCAACGACTTCCATGGCAAAATGTGCGCGTCGATCCGACCTATGTCCACGCTCTAAAGATGGTGACCCCAGATGCGCAGTTATTCGCGAAGGGGAAGGATTCGACGAATAAGACTTTTCTGCTAAACATCCCGGAGTACTTGAGAACCTTACACGCTAACAGTAAGCCTGATTATTTTGGCATCTACCGAAGGCTGAGAAATGCGATGAATGCCATCGGGGTGAAATGGGGAGATCCGTATGATTGGGAAACGGGAGGAAATTTGGTTTGTTACAATTCAACATTATGTGTGCAGTTTTTAATTTCAGACAGATCCATTCCCAATAGACAGCGAATTTCAACGATACTTTGTCCACGAGGAGTTTCAAATTGTCAGGAAGGGTGATGGGAAGGTTGATCAGGAGAATTCCCTTAAAGGTTTGTTGGAAAAGATGTCACACTACTGTAACAACACGGAAATACAGTTTACAGTAACTATGCATGGTGCGCGCACGCGTGCGCGAGTGCGCGGAATTGCGCGCACGCATGCGCGAGTGCGCGCACATGCGCGCGCGGCTTCTTAATGTGAAAACACCGAAAAGCATTTATTATAACAAAAAAGCTAAATTTTGACGCAGTTTTGTAAAAAAACAAAACTGAATCAAAACCTAATAAAGCCAATTACAGACGACTCATCCCCGCGTCCCACCCGCCGCGCATCCTTCACTCGAAAAGACGCTAGTGAATCCGTCGAATTGGTCTCCTTCATCGACGTTGATGTAACCCAAAACAGCTTAGATACTACTCCGACTATGAAGACGCCTCGAAAAAAGAGAGATGACCCTGATCAAACGCCCACTCCTCCACCGACCCCGCAATCGGGCACCCCGAAGAAGCGCAGAACTGCGCGAGATCCGGGAAAGCGCGCTGATAAGGACAGAGAGGAAAAGCTAAAGGAAGCCACTTCGGAGTTTATGGCGCCAACGAACAAGGGAGGTAAGTAAAACAACATAGAGCCAAGTACATATCAAAAAGCTAATGTAAGTTAGCATCGATCGGGTTAGTGGCGATGGAAAAAAGATGCCAACTCGATAGCTAGCTAAAAGCCCAATCGGCCTATCCCAACAGTTGTCAATCCTGCCCCGATAGTAACAGCTCAAACTTTGCAGATGACAAACGCCGAGGCGAAAAGGGCTCAGAGACATTGGTCAACAAGAGCACCAAGGTTGCGACGGCTGGTGCCGGCAGCAGTGGCATTGATGCTTCGACGCGACGCAAGCGTGTCCCTACCCCGGTTGGTGGTGGAAGCAGTGGCGGCAAGACCGGAGGCAACAAAAAGGACGACTCGGTTAAGGTTCGTGTCATTTTTGAAGGGTGCCGGGACACGGCTTTGATTAATAGGGGTCCCAGATGGGCTAACTTTTACCGATAATGGAGGGTAATGGTGGACGGTCACGGCAAAGTTGATACATGACTTTTACAAGCTGGAAAACAGTTTATTTCCAGACAACGAAGCGCGGAAAACGGCGAAAAGGCGGATTCTGCCTCACCGTGAACGATCAAACAGTCGAAAAGACGAGAGAAAATACGAGGGAAACGACTTCTGATCGGGAAAGCTCGGATGAAGTAGGTCTTTTTATATCTAATGTGACATGATGACAGTTTATTCCCCCTTCAGAGCCACAAAGGCCCAGTCAAAAACCACTCCGCAGTACCCCTATCCGGCATTACCAAAGTTCCTCGAAGTCCAAAGCGAATTATTCGGTCTTCGAATAATAACAAAGATAAGGAAAAAGTCGTGAAAGTATCCCACAAAAAGTCGAAATCGAAAGATGTTGGGATGCGTCGGAAGCCGAGTCGGAAGTGATTTTATAAAGAATTTATGTTTTTTGTTCAATATCAAATTTCAATAACAGTTTTATTGCACAAAATACCGAAACCTAAACGGATCCTCCCTCAAACTCGGCAAACGTTCTTTCTCTCGTGCCGCGGCAATGGCCTGCTGTCGGCGATATAGCCTAACCTGCTCAATGTAATACTTCCTCGCGCGATCGGGGACAATATTTCGTTTGTTGCCATCGTAGTCATTGAGGCTGTATTCCTCCCCCTGGCCAGGGAAGAAGAAGGGGATGCCGCCGGCACGACCGCTTTCGCCAAGAGAGACGCCGACCTGGGAATTTATGACTTGACGCTCACATCAGCATCGCAGTTTATGTAATCTAAACTCACATTAGTGGCAACCCTGACCGGATCATTATCCTTCACCGCATTGACCCCCAATCCGAAGCCGACATTGACACCGATATCCTTCAAAAGACCATCTTTCATCTCCGGCACTACCCTATGATCGGGAAGTTTTGATGGGAATTCGATTGGGGGTTCGGGATAGGGCAATTCGAAATTGAAGTTTTCTTTTTCATTGCTTGTTTCTTCAGAGGAGGATGAAGAGGACGCTTCTAATTCCTTATCTGTTTTGACAGCATCACGTGCGGGTAGGATTGTTTTCGGTATACGGAATGGCAGGACTGTTTTCTGCAATATATTTGTCTCACAGCGAAAATTCAAGTTTATTGAAAAAAAAAATAAATGCCATTAGATCAAAAAAGATCAAATTCCTTAATCAGAAGGCCGAGTTGGGGTCTTCCCCGGGACGACCGTTGCCTTTGCTCGTTTTGGATCCCCGAGAAGTGGGACTCCTTCCGGAAGGGGCGGAGCCTCCCCAAAGCCCCAATTGTTTGATGGTTGCCAGGGTTTTGGATTCACCTTTTTGATGGCTGCGAGTTCGGCTTCATTAGATGCGTCGAGGGTTACGTTTGGAGGGCTGGAAAGTTGAAGTTAAGAGTAGACTTTGAGAACGGCAGTTTAAAAACAAACATTTTGACAGTTCCATTAGGATAAAACTCATTCTCAATAATCAACAACCTCTTCTCCGCCGATTTGCCTTCCTTCGATTCAGATTCCATGTGTTTGTGGCCATGCGGAAATGGGATCATGCTAGCTTCGCCCATTTCACCGTCCATATATTGCTTGCAGAAGGTGTAGGTTGGGTTGCTTTTGCAGATTCGTGTGACGACATCGTCCTTTTTTGTAGTATCTGACACAGATTACAGTTTAAACGTTTAAAAACACAAAGAAAAAACTTACTTTCCGCCGCCAGACAGCTGCTAATTACCATGGCAATCAAAACGAACGCAAAAGTCAACTTTTTCATGTTCAGTTTAAAATTCTTCGACAGCTGATACCGACCAACTCCAATCAAAACTGATTACACTTTAGTCAACTTTTTTGATTGCGCATCTCTCCTTCCATTGAATCAATCGATGGTCAATGAATTATGATGCAAGTGAAAAAAGCAGGCCAACCCGCCCCCTCGTTACGTTAGAACACCATCGCCACACATGCACAATAAAAACGTTGGTTCTCAAACGTGTTTTTGCGGTTTTCTTTTTCTTTTTGCCTGAGGGTATGGGACTTTGGGAAGATTTTTAAGCATAAATTAAAGTGATAACAATGGAAACATTTTTGTAAAAACGAAAAAGTGCCATGGTTACAGACGGCTAGTGTCAGAGGGCACAAGAAAACGGAAAAGGAAGAAGTCAAGGACAGCTCAATTGTGGCAGTTTACTTTCTAAGTTTAAAATGAAGCCCTTCTGGAAGGGAATCGCCTCAATCTGCATCGACTTTTCAGCATGGACGACGACCCATGGCGTGCCTCACATTGGGTTGGCCAAATCGACAGTTTTGAGGGTCATTTGGTCGATTATTTTCTGCGCATGTGTGTTTATGTTTGTTTACCAGTTCATTACCATCATAACTAAGTTTTTGTCATACCCGGTAAATGTGGATACGAGTCTGAGTTATGGTTCGAGAGTGTTTCCGACTGTGACCATCTGTAATTTGAACGCGTATAAAGTGAATGCTGTGGGGAGTAATACGGCCCTAGCTAATTTGGTAAAGTGAAAACAACCCGTGCTGCAGTTTAAAAATAAGCATTTTTAGGTCACCGCATACCAATCAACGAATGCAAACGCCAATTATGGCTTCACATCCAACCCGTTTTATGATAAAGTCATTCGAACTGTCAAATGGATGAACTTATTTTTCAATGACATTGTCTCACAAGACGAAACCTACGGAACGACGTATACTTATGATGATCTCTTCATCAGCTGTTCATACAATACAAATACCTGCAATGGAAGCGATTTCGTGTCCTATTACGACCCCTTCTACGGCAAATGTTACACTTTTAACAGTGAAGGCACGCAGACGTCATCCCGAGCCGGGCCGCTTTATGGTTTGAGTTTGTTGCTAAGAACTAACCAGGCGCAATATCTACCGTGGACCGTATCCGCTGGGGCTGTGTTTTACGCTTATGATAAAGATGACCTGCCTTTCATGTACACATTTGGTTATCAAGCCTCGACCGGAATGGCTTCATCAGTTGGGTTACGGTATGTCGAAAAGACGAAACTCTCAGCGCCGTACAGTACCTGTACTGATAAAGGCTCAAGCCAGCCTATTTACTACGAAACTGACACCTACCAACTCGAAGCATGCATCCAAAGTTGCATCCAGGACGAGATAATAGCGACATGTGGGTGTTATGATCCGACTTTTGGGGTGGCAGATGATGCGAATTCGACTTGTTGTTATACGTCTGATTTGGTGACGACTAATACGAATGGTAACTTTTCAAATTGGTTAGATCAGTTTATAAAACTCAATTTCAGTCGACTGTATTTTGACAATCGTCAACGCAGACGGCATTACCGGCTACAACGTCTTCGACGAATGCGACTGCCCTCAAGCTTGCACCGCCTCAAACTATGAAATAACCTTATCCACGGCATATTGGCCGGCTAACGCTTACACCCCCACAGAATGCATAGACTCAGAATCTGATTACATTTACTGGACTAAGGGAAATACAAATTCCTGTACGACATGGTATCGTGACAACACTGTCTATCTGGAAATCTTCTATGAGGAAATGAGTTATCAAGTTTTGACGGAATCAGCTGCGTATACTGTAAGTATAACAGACGCAAGATCACAGTTTTTAAACCACCATTTCAGCTACTCAACGTAATCTCTGACACTGGCGGTCAAGTAGGTCTCTGGCTCGGCATGAGTGTCGTTTCATTGATCGAAATTCTCACCCTTATACTTGTGCTAATCTGCTACTGTATCACACGACCAAAGGACGCTTATCTGTCTGAATTCGATGATAACGACCTTATGAAACAGCTGCATGAAGAACGAAAAGCCCAGCAAGCCAAAGACTTACAGCAAAAACAGAAGTTGGATGCAAAAGATTTGTACGATGAGAGTCATGATATGCCTTTGCCTCCGGCGGTTCAGCATGCAAAGTGAAATCGGATTTTTGTTTGAAACTATCGTTTATCGACCAGTTTAATAAAAAAAAAGTTAAAAGTAAGTAAGTTTGCAAAGAAAAAAGTTCGGGACAGTTTTTTAATGCACTCGACGAAAAACAAGAAAAGAATACCCTTAAATTTGCTAAGTAAACAGGAACTAAAACAGCACGTGGCTTACCTGTCTTCATCAAACGTGAAAAAATGAATGTCGAAATTCCTGTGCAAATTTTTTTGCGCACGTAAGTACGTAGCCTATTTGTCATGAGTAAAGGCAAAGGACCACAGACTAACGAAAGGATAGGGGAACGTTCGTCATCGATACTAGCCTTATTTTTAGTACGCATTTATTTGTAGTTTGACGAGAACACCTGGTTGGGATAAATCTGTTTTTGTGGAGGTGGTTTTGTAAGCGTTTGCACTAGTGCTTATCAGTTTTGTATAAAAATGCTTAAAATGGGTTATCAGTTGAGATTTCAAAAGCTGTAAACAAACTGGCAGTTTTGTTACTGTTGTAATTTTTTCTTTATTAAATTTTAAAAATATACAGTTTTTTTTTCGATGACTCATAAAATGTTTGCGATACTAATCGCCTACCAGCTGCACGTCAGTTTACTTTTGAAATTACAAAACTTTAAAACAGACCGCAATATTAATCCAACTCACATACGCAGACAGCCACACTCATTCCCGGTAACACCTCGTTACCTTCCCCCAGGTGTTTGTTGTTTCCATGTACCCACTGTTAATATTTTTAACCATAAAAGTGTCTCTGTTTCGTTGTACTTCACTAGTATTTCATCAATCTCCTGCACAGAGTGCGTCAACACAGTTTCATTTGACTTGACCAAGGTAAATCTACGTCACAGTTTTTGTTTCTCCTTTCCCATGCTTGCGTTATCACAACCATTTTTTGGTGTCCCGTGTCTCCTGTCAAAAGGCTTATAACCATGACTTGGCTCAAGCAATTTTACACGTTTTGAAGAACGTGAATCAGCGGCGTGCGTTGCTTTGTTATTTTTGTACATTTATAGCTGCATAGTTTAACGATTCAACGTTGACAAAATGGCGACCCAAGCTATCCATCCTGCTCCGTCGACGGCTGTACAGATGCCGCCTGCTTATAGCCCTGAAAAGGATGATCGTGACATTGCGAATGATGCTGGCTATGGGTGTACTTCGTATTTATTGATTGGAATCAGTTATTTGTTGACGATTATCTTTTTTCCGATTACGCTGTGTATGGGAATCAAAGTAAGCAGAAGCTTTTTTGTTCACCAGTGTATAAAAATACATTTCAGATCGTCCAAGAATACGAACGTGCCGTCATCTTCCGCCTCGGCCGACTTCTCCCAGGCGGTGCCAAAGGCCCTGGGCTCTTTTTCATCGTACCATGCATCGATACTTACAGAAAAGTCGATCTTCGAGTCGTATCTTTCCAAGTCCCGCCACAAGAAGTCCTAACAAAAGACAGTGTCACAGTCTCCGTCGACGCTGTCATCTATTACCGCGTTAAAAACGCTACTATCGCAGTTACAAACGTTGAAAACGCTGAACAATCTACGAAATTGTTAGCTATGACGACCCTCCGAAACACACTCGGCGTCAAAACCTTGGCCGAGATTCTCGCAGGTCGTGAAGAAATGTCGGCCCACATGCAATCTGCCTTGGATGAAGTTTCTGAAACTTGGGGTGTTCGGGTCGAACGTGTCGAAATTAAGGATGTCAGCCTCCCAACAATCATGCAGCGCTCCATGGCTGCCATCGCCGAAGCCCAGCGAGAAGCTGAGGCTAAAATCGTCGCGGCCAAGGGCGAACAGGAAGCTTCAATGGCCCTCCGTGAAGCCGCTTTGACAATGGCAGACACCCCCGCTGCCTTGCAATTGCGATATTTGCAAACTCTGACTTCCATCAGCGCGGAAAGAAACACAACTACCGTAGTTTTCCCGTTCCCGATCGACCTCATGAGCACCTTCGCCAACGGATTCGCCAACAGCGACGGTGCCCACAAGATGACGATACCAGCACAACCTCCCACGCAGCATCTTTGACGTCTTTTACGTGTAATATTTTTCTTCTTTTATTTTTTGACATGATCAGTTTATCAATAAAGCTACAATCCCCAAAATTGCAATCCCAATTAAGCCACAAAAAGCATAAAGTTATTTTTACTTAAAAACACGAACCACAGGAAGCCAGTTTTCCCACGCTAGAGGACCCTTTTAACTAATTTGCCCCATTTCAAGGATGCCAAAAACAGCTTGAAAACCCATGCCTCCAAAAAAGGATCTCATCAACATTCATTTTCATTCTACATTTATGGCTTTCATGGAGAATCTTTCTTTTTCCTTTTTCCGAACCTTGATGGATGCTATTTTGCCATTTCCCTATGACTAGACCGGCCTCCGATGGCACCTCCTTTCATGAAAACAAATGGGATACCAGATAGATAGATAGACGCCTACGAAAGCTCGGGTTCTATTTCGGCATTCTTGCATTTTTGGGTCTACCGTGAGCTCGTTACGAATTGGAAGGTTCGCTTTTCCGGAATTCGTCATTGGAAGCAACGATCTTCAGGAATTGAGACTTCGTTAGTCAGGGTTTTCTAATGTTTACACAATTAAGCGTGCATTTCTGAGCGGAATTTTTAAGTTTTGCTTGAGGTTTGAGGATATAAGGTGGTTTTTGTTTCAGAAAAGGTTTTATTTGTGACAATTACTGAGTACAGTTTTCAATTCAAACTATTAAACCTTTCCAACGATGGCAGCGTTGAAATTTTTGTACTACAACCAGCGTCAACCTGCGCAACGGACGCTTAGCAACAGGTTGGTTGGAGTTGGGTTATCAGAGCCAAAAGGGCATGGGAATAGACTTCCAAGCTATTATGTTTCTAAATCCAGTTTAAACGTTAAAAAAAGTTCTGATAGTAACATAACCATGTTAACAGGTCGGAAATGCCGACGGAAGAAGTGAAACGCCGATTCCGACGAAGTGGCAGCGTCGGGATGCCGTTTTTCCCGGAGGATGATATGAGATCTATCAAGGTGGGTTTTCCTAACATCAAAAAGCCAGTTTTCTTCACAAAAAAATCAAATTTTTATCACGTAAACTGTTATTTCACAGAACAGTTTCGTTGCGTCATGGCAAAAATAACGTGAAATTGCTACACCGATAAAGTTAAAATCACATTTAATTAATCAAGTTTTTATTACCACATAGTTCTAGTAAAGGTGTTCGTAGACATTTGATTATTTCTTATTTACTTTTTATTTGCTTCTCATTATTTTTATTATCATCTTTCTTCACACCCTGATCGGTCACGTTTTCAAACGTGGCTAAACCTTTGACCTTATCCGTATGTAAGATTATGAAGAAACGGAAACTCGCATCAGTTTGGCTAGCCTTCTGTAATCCAGCATAAATGTACGCTGTGATTTCTACCGTTCAAACATACTTCCAGAGCGCTTTGACTATCGACGAAGATGACGAAGATGGCCAAAAAACGGTGACCATCATTGTGAAAACTTCGAATGCGGCATGTGGCTTGCAGCAGGTCATGAAAGCGCTGCCGGTATGTTTCTGTCATCGAAAACAACAGTTTAGTTTAAATGATTCTCTTCAGGACAACGTCCGCATCAAACACGTCGAATCCCGGGACCCAAAATCGAAATCCCCCAACGAGATTGAGGTCTTCCTCGAACTTGCCATAGACGGCGATGAATCTGAAGTCATCGAAGACATAACGCGGGCCGGATTCGAGGTCACGGAGCTGTCCCGGACCTTCACCCCACGCGGAGCTGTCGACACCATTGACCCCGGATCGACAGATGCCCTCAGTGGAGCTGTTTGGTTCCCGAAGTGCATCTATGACTTGGATATCTGCTCCAAGCGTGTGATCATGTATGGAAGTGGACTGGATGCTGACCATCCGGGGTTCAAGGATGAGGAGTATCGGAAGCGGAGAATGATGTTTGCTGATGTGGCTTTGAACTATCGACAGTAAGCTTGGCGAAAACGCAGAAAAAGCCAATAACAAACCAGTTTAAAAACACAAATTTCAGAGGCGATCCAATCCCAAAAATAGATTACACGGAGCGTGAACGCGCAACATGGAAAGTCATCTATCGCAAGTTGCGTGAATTGCACAAGAAGCACGCGTGCAAAGAGTTTCTTGACAATTTTGGGCTATTGGAGCAGCATTGTGGCTATGCCGAGGACAATATCCCACAGTTGGAGGATATTTCGAACTTTTTGAAAAGTAAACCGCTTCGCCATCATATACAGTTTTAAATTTCAAAAATTTACAGAAAAAACAGGCTTCCGTCTCCGCCCTGTTGCCGGTTATCTATCCGCGCGCGACTTCTTGGCCGGCTTGGCCTTCCGTGTGTTCAACTGCACGCAATATGTTCGGCATCATGCTGATCCGTTTTACACGCCGGAACCGTAATACATTATAAATCTTATGAGAAAGAAATAACAGTTTTCAGAGACACCGTACACGAACTCATGGGCCACATGGCCCTGTTCGCCGATCCCGATTTTGCCCAATTCAGCCAGGAAATCGGCCTTGCTTCACTTGGAGCTTGTGAAGAAGACCTCAAGAAGTTGGCTACACTCTACTTTTTCTCGATAGAATTTGGTCTGTGCAGTGTTTGCGAGCCGGCACCAACTCCAAATGGCCAAGTTTCGACCAATGGTGGCACTGCCATCACCACCGGCAAAACGGTCAAAAAGTACAAAGTCTACGGAGCCGGCCTTCTGTCCAGTGCCGGAGAGTTGCAATTTGCCGTCAGCGACAAGGCTGAAATCATCCGATTCGATCCGGATCGGGTCATTCAGCAGGAGTGTCTGATAACCACCTTCCAGGAAGCCTACTTCTTTACACGCAACTTTGATGAGGCTCAACAGAAGTTACGGTAGGCAAAAAATGGAATTACATTACAGACGCAACCACCAGTTTTAGCACCTTTACAAACGGCATGAACCGCCCATTCGTGGTCCGCTACAACCCATATACGGAATCCGTCGAAGTTTTGAACAACAAAAGATCGCTCATGTTGGCCGTGAACTCGCTTCGATCTGATATTAATCTTGTCACCTCTGCTTTGCATCAAATTTTGTAATTTCGAAAACTCAAAAGCACTTGGTCACAGTTTTCCGCACAATTGACCAACCTTGGATTACAATTAATGGCTTTTAGCTGTCTTTTATGAAAATGTGTTCACGTTATGATAATTTCAGTTTTGCTTCTGTATACGTACGATGACCCGTAGGATGACTTATTTTGTGAGACAACTTGCAATCTATGAAAGTGAATCAAACAAAAAGACGCAGTTTTCAAATGTAGCGATTTTATGTCAGAAAAAAGTGAACCAATAAATATTCAGTGCAGCAAACTAAACAGTTTCTACGGTTTGTACATTTTCACCGCATTTTCACAATCAACCCTCAAGGTTCATGGCTTGGAGCCCAGTTTTGTTTAAGTGTTAGTATTAAAAAGTTTGTAAGTTATTTGGGGTCAGGAGGGTTAGGAGACTCATACTTGGGTGGATTGATGGGTGCCTGTGGCATATACCCGGCAAGTGGTGACATGCCCATTATCCCGGGGAAACCACCGAATTGGGGCATTCCGAACGGCATTCCATATTGGGGCATCATTCGATTCATCTGGGGTACGGTGGGGGATGGCTGGGGCGTCTTGTCCATCATCTGGATTTCGGCGGCAGGGTTGGAGGCGGCGACGTCTGGGAGGTCTTCGCCATCGGTAGGGATGAGGAGGCAGCGCTTCTTTACCTTGCAATGACGGCACCACTTGGCTTGGTTTTCGATGCCGAAGAGGGCCCGGCAGCGTTTGTGGTCGCTTTGGTCTGAAAAATGATAATCACCTAGTTATTTATCAACAGTTTAAAAAAAAATGCAACTCACCAGAACTTCCAGGCTGCGGCGACGAAAAAAGCTGCTTCCGATTGCCGCCGCGACGATTCCGTACAGTATAGTTATCCCTGGCGCTCCATCCTGGATACTTTTTCTCGTGCTCCAACTTCTCGGCGGCGGCTTTATCGTAGTAGACTTTCTGCTCCTCTTCACTTAACATGTGCCATCGTTGCCCCAGAATCGCATTAATGTCGGCCGAGTGTTTGTTCTGGAATTCAGGGTCTTCCATCAACTTCTTCCGCATTTCCTGTTTGTAAATCATGAAGCTATTCAACGGCTTCTTGATTCGATCCTTGTCGACTTCGCCTTTCATAGGTCTTTTCGGCGTTCTCCGCACTTCAGAACTTTCAGGTTTACTTGATCCAAACTCAGCAGCCGGATAGGACGGCGTAACCTGCGGCGAATTCAACTTCATATTAGCCATGGCCGACATGAACATGGTTTGGACTGCCATATTCTGGGCGACCGCCTGATACTGCGGGGACATGACCATGGCCGTCATGGCTGCCATTGCGTTGGGGTTTGGGTAGGATGGCTGAAAATGGGATCGTCGAAACTCTTCACAGTTTTCTTAAAACTTACATAAAACGGCGAAAACAATGGAGAAGCGAAAGCTGGAAGCCCGCTCGCAGCCATGCCCGGTGGCATCAGCGAACCAGTGGAAGATGCAGCAAACGGCAGTGGCGTTGTAGTTGTTTTCGTGGGTTCATCGCTAATTTCCTCAATTTCCGGCTGTTCGGCCTTGATTTCCGCCTGTACCGTATCCTCAGTTTCGATAGCGGTCCGGAAGCACTTTGTTTCATCGCTGAGGTCGTCGGCCATGACTGGGATAGGAGCGGATTTGAGGGACCTGAAAATACAATCACTCACTATGCACAGTTTTTGACTAAATAAAGCAACCAAAACCACGAATCACGAACCCCACAACTATCAAATCAACCCCAAACTACGATTAACCACCCAATTTCAAACTCTAAACTCGCGTAATAGCAGCATGCCCCGTCAAAACATCAAAAGAAAAACACGTCCACCGAAAAGGTGAGTCGATCGGCCGACCAAAGAGAAAAAAAGCTATGATGTGCCGACCGCGTTCGCCAAAAAGCACATCGTTGCGCGGCGCCGACGCCGCTAGCCATCTTCCTTTTCCCGCTTCTTTTTCGGAGACGACATCGGTTCTGTAGGCCGTCCCGGCCCTGCCCACATTTCGCCCCTCAAATGACTTATATGAACAACTGAAAACGATTGCGCGGAATGGGGTATCGCCGGCGGCACATGAAAGACGGACCCAGACTGTGAGGTTCGCGCGATCGCAATGCATGTTAGCCACCTGAACGACGTGTCGTTATGGGATCATTGCTTTTGGCTTTGATTGTAAACTTTTTTTGAAGTATTGATTTTTTATTGATTGATTTTGACATATTATTGATTGATTGATTTCGATTTTTTATTGAATGACATTGATTTTTATTGGTAAATAAGGTGTTTTACACGTTAGTTTTGAACTAAAAAGTGTAGTGTGCATGTTTTTTTTGCATTGTGGCATGCCGGTACAAGGTACGACTGCATAAAATCGTTCGAAATGAAAAAAAACGGCATCTTATTAGTGCAACTGTTTATCAGCACTGTACTTTTACGCGAAAGTCCGACACTTCAGTTTATTGTTTACCCTTTTCTCGCCAAACCCCCTGCAAAAAAAGTTGTACTTTTATCGAACATCAACGCTGGTGGGCCCTTTTGTCTTATCAGGGGGGTCCTGCAGTTAATATAAAGACACTGCAACCATAACTCTAGCAGTTTTCACAAATAATGGACCCAGTTGTTGCCCGAGCTCACGTTGCAGCGCCGACTGAGTTTTCGTATACTTTCAAGGATGTGATTACGTATTCGTTGGGAAGTAGGTCTTTGAAACGGTTTTTCCGATATCTCAGTGTATCACTTCCAGTTGGTGCCAAAGCCACCGATCTCCAATGGACCTACGAAAACGCCGAAGACTTCCAAGTTTTTCCGACTTTTGCCATTGTTCCGGCTTTTGCGAATATGACCCTTCATAAATGGCCCGGAATCAAGTTTGATCCGGTGGGGGTCCTCCATGGCGAGCAGTATATTGAGATATATGAACCCCTCCCGGCTGATGGCGACCTTATTGTCCAATCCCGATTGGCCGATTTGCTGGACAAAGGCTCCGGGGCCTTGATGGTCTGTGATTTGGATATTGTCAGCAAGTCAAACCCATCCAAAAAGCTAATTTATCAACAAATGAACACCTTTCAAGTTGGCGGAGGCGGATTTGGCGGCCCTAAGACCAGTGATAAGACCAAAAACTGCATCCCAGTTCCAAAGCGGACCCCTGATAAAGTCATTGGGGAAAAGACAAGCCCAGATCAGGCTGCACTCTACAGACTTGCGTCAGGGGACCTGAATCCACTCCACATTGATCCAGCATTTGCGGTCAAAGCTGGATTCAAGGCACCGATTTTGCATGGAATGTGCACACTGGGATTCTCTATCAGACACATCATTCACACTTTTGCCGGTGGCGATGCGCGTAAACTTCGAGTGTTGAAGGCCCGATTTACTTCGCCTGTGCCATTGGGAAGCACTTTGGAGACTGAAATGTGGAAGGAAGGCAATCGGATTCACTTCCAGACAAAAGTCAAGGAAACTCAAAAGTATGCGATTCAGCAGTCCTTTGTAGAGTTGTTTGAAACTGGGAGTAAGTTGTAACTTTGAGAACAAACATAATTCTATGTGAAATAAGTTTGAACAGTTTACATTTTATTGACGTGCAGATGAATACTTTAAGATAGCTAATACATATTGCAGTTTTTGTTAACAATCTTTAAGTGTCCATGGCAATAAAGTGAACAATGCATTCAAATTTCAGTTTTATTTCTTCAAAAATACGTAGTTCGAATCAATACAAATTTACAAAAGTTTTCGATACCCCAATACATCAGCTCCACCTGTCATCATCGTCCTTCTCGACGGACGTCCTAACCTTTAGATGCCCATTTTCTTCCAATGGTGGTATCTCAATAGTTGCAATTGACTGCTGTCGTCGGTGCACCAAATCACTTGCTTCTAGCGCAATTTCCTTAGAGATGCTCTTTCGGGGGCCATGAACCCGCGAAACATGTTTCTCTGGTGGCGTTTCCGGCACAGGAGGGTCAAGGGTCGAAGCTCGAATTCGCACTGGCATCGGTTTTGGTTTTCCGTTCTTTTTAATCAAGGCGTTGATCAGAATTGTTTCAAGTTTTCCGAAACCAAGTTCGAAGGCGCTGGACCAGAACAGGGCGAAGACAAGGGAACAGAAAATCATCGGAACGATGAACATTGTGAACTGAAAAAGCTGTTATATGCCGACTCGATGCAGTTTCAAAAACATACCATTTGGAAGAAATTAGCAAAAACAAACGGCTGCTGATTCTGTCCAATCAAGTAGTTGACAACAATGATGTGAATCAAATAGGTCGCATACGACAGCCGACCGACGGGTACCCAGATGGACCAACTCATGAAGCTGTTGATAAAGCTACCGTAGCCATAGTAGCACGTAACAACGATCCAGGACAGAGCGATGCCCCAGAGCGGTTTGCTTGCGGCCGAGAACAGGGTTCGCCAGCCGAGGGGCACAACGTCGCCATTGAAGTAGCCCTTGAGAGTGAAGAGGCAGCCGTAGGCAATGGCTAGGGTCATAATCCAGCCGAGCAGTTGGACGATCTGAAATGACGTGTCAAAAAGATAAGCAGTTTTTAACTAAAAACCTACGTATGGAAGTTTAAGCTTTTTGACTGTTTGCAACAAAACTCCAGTCAGCATTCCGACAATGTAAACCTGACACCGAATCCAAGGCGCATCATACATCAATACCATGTAAGTCATCGTATCCACAGTCATACGCGGGTCGTTGCCACCAGTAAAAGCCCCAACGGTTGGTGGGAAGTAGTAATGGTACATTTGGAAGACGTGTACACCTGTCGACAATGCAATTATTATTAACGCTGTGACGATACCATAAATCCTTTTAATTGCCAGAGGAATCAAGATCAAAGGTGTGAAAATAAACATCTGCATATCGGCTGACAAATACCATGAAACTCCGTAACATTGCTCCTTGTAGCGAATAGCGTTGTTCAGATACAAGAAGTTGACCCACCAATTCTTCGCACACATATCACCTCCAAATTCGGCATCCAGTACCATGTTTTTAGTTCCAAATGGCATGTAGATCCATGTGTAGAAGGCAATAACGAGATAATATGCCGGTGATAACCTTACAATTCGATGGACGTAAAACAGAATCCAAGCTTGGACTGACATGACTTGCTGTTTGTTTTGTTTGTACTTTTTGAGCCATACAAATGTCAGCAACAGTCCAGATTGCCAAAAGAAGGTGTCCACGGAGAAGAAAGAATTGTTGATGATGCCGAAAATTCGATGTTTCTGCATGTCCACGAAGTTTAGCGGATTGACTAGAGATTGATATGTTGATTTAGAGTTCAGTTTTCAACAATTACTTAAACAACTTACTTGATAATTCCATGTAAAAAATCAAAGCATGTCCCATGACCACCCAGCACATTGAGAAGAATCTCATGCAATGGATAGGGCCGATGTTGCCGGGTTTATTGGCGCCTTTGGTGTTGAATATTTCGACAACGTTCGTGTAGAGCGAAAATGAGCGCCAACATTGCATTAAAAAAGCTGTAATTTACTCATATTGCTTCCCAGTTTAGTAAAATAAAACTCACAATTAACATAGGGTTCATGTTTGTGATACGGCAACACAAAGTAGTCAAAGACGGATGCAGTCACGCCCAAGAAGAGAACCACCGCAATGATACCCAGTGTAATCCATGTGCCTGCATTGGCATGAGCTTCACGAGGCAATGATTGGACTTCACAGACAATTTCGCTTTTTGAAATGCCATTTACAATAGTTTCGATGTCGGCAGCTGAGCATGTTTTCGGCAGGCACAAGTCGATTGTGAAGGCGCTCGTAGAAGCACAGGTCGTTTCGTTGGCACCGCCGAGGACAAAAATCACGCTGAAAGTATCCTGAACATTCCAGTTTATAAACAAAGAAAAAGACTTACTGATGATATTTTCCAGCAAATGTCCTATTGCCCAAGTCATATTCGATTGCTTGACATTCTTTGAAGAGACCATACCATTTTGTGTTTCCGAGAAGGATTCCTGCGCCGGGTTTGCCGGAACTGTCAATGACTGAAACAAAGATACAAATTATCATTATGTACCCTCAATCAGTTTTTAAAAAAACAACTTACGTTTTAACAACGTCTGCGTAAAATTACCCCCCGCGCCACCTTGAAAAACTTTCATGCCTTCACTGACCATCAAGCCGACGTCCTCCGAGCAATCAGCGGTCAAGTTTGCCAAGAACCCGCCATCAAACGCAAGATTTTCAATTATATTTTCAATCGTCGGCAGCGACTTTTTATAACTGAACGCATTTGATCCCATTTCGTCGAAATCGGCATGTCGGATACGTGAAATAGTTTTTTCCCGAAGTGGAAAATTGTGAAATTGGGCCCCCACCAGACAAAGGCTCGAAAAGATCAGCAGTCCAATGAGGACAATACGCTTAAACAAGTCTACCATGACTTGAATGATAAGCAACACCAAAAAGCAGGGGCACCGAAGAACAATTTATACCCCCTTCCGTTCACGTGTGCTTTATGCCCGGCCTTGGTCATCGGTGTAAAGTTCTCGCCGTTTTTAATGATTAAGACGCTTAAAATGATAACCAAACTTTCAAGGATTGTCTCAAATTTTCTATACAATCTGTTATCATCGGAGGTGTGTATGTTTTGTAGCTGAGCGAGTTTATGGTCCTGATGTCGAGTGTGGCTTCCGTTTAATCGATATGTGCTTCTGGAACGAGAAGTCTTATCGGCTAGACATAGCAAGAAACCATTTAAGGACTGAACTGACATAGCACTTTTTATAAGTGTTAGTGCAAAGACAACGTTTCCTCTCAGTTTAAGCCAAAAAATATCCAATTGCCAAAGATAATTCGACAGTTACCATCATAAATTAAATATAATTTTTGGATAATCAGTTACAGTTTTATAAAATCAGTAGTTTCTTACGGCGAAATACAACAGTTCAATAATTTGCATTAAATTGCCGTTGTTCCCTTCGTCACAAGTTTCATAACGTTACCATGGTCCGTGGTAGTGTGCTGTGGCGAACTTCTGATCTCAAACTATACTAACGCGGGGAAATGATAACATACAGTTATCAGGGACAAAGGTGAGTCAAGCCAACCGGTAGTGATGTCAGAAAGTGAAAATATTTATTTTTCGAAATCGAAATATTTTTAGCATGATTTGCAGTGACACGAAAAGGCGTCGAGTTATATCTCTCAGTTTTTTATTTTAGGGGAAATAATTTTTTTAAAGTGTGCATAAACAGTACAGTATAGCCAATAGGTCGATAATTACACAAGCTCACTTACAAGGGAATGTTTTGAGGTCATCCGCGCCGATTCGAACAAGCTATATGGCATTTGAAAGAG
>KB454987.1:11063-22120 GCA_000341325.1 Panagrellus redivivus
GTATTTTGGTTTTAATATTACATAATAATGTTATTTCCGATGCGTGGACAAAAACATAGTAAATGTGAACAAAACTACAACGAGCAGTTTATAATTAAAATGTTCCGACAAATGTCGCATTAGGGCGATCCTTGGATTGTTGTTCGACCGTAGAGCTAACGGACACACCTATCAGATTTTTAATGGACTAAATTATAAAAAAACTCTTGCCATATTATTCTAAGGTAAATTTTGATTTTAATATTACAGGACAATGTTGTTTCCGATATAATGTTAGAAGAATAGTGAATGCACAAGTCATATGGACGAACAGTTTATAATTACAATTACATGACAAATGTCGTAGTTGGGCGATGGTTGATGCTGTGCAGTGTTGGCAAATCGTACCCAACAGTTTTGATTTCCTCGCAGTTTTCATCGCCTCCGGCGTTTCTGCCTGCCATTTCCACCATGGTCGCTGATGCAGATGCCGTCCCATCCACATCATCATCACCCTGCCAACCACCTCCAGCGAAACAACCCCGACCGGCTCCGACTCGGCTTCGGTTTACATCGCTCGATCATGACTTTGAAACGACCCCGACAACGATCCCGTTTCTCGCTGTCTCCGGCGTCCCCAATTCTGCCATCGCGACCCTCTTGAAGGCGCCTTCCAGCCTCGGTGAAGCCTATCCCCACCTAAAGCGGGTCAATGGCGATAAGCACGTCTTGATAGGCCCGGCCGATGACCCGGTAATCGAGGCAGAAGCCGCCAAAGTCGCAGCGAACTACGACAACGCTACAGTTTACACAGTTCAAGTCCCCGCGACCGCTTCCACCCTTCGATGCCACTATGAAAAGACGATTCCTTTCTGGCCGGTAAAATTCAAAGTCAACAAGTCCATGGAGGCAATGTTCAAAGGTGAAATGCCCGGGGTCAGTGGGACCCAGCTTGAATCCATCTATTTTGACTTCCTGGAGCGACTTCAAAACCGTCGAGGCTGCATTGTCTACGATCCCAAGCGCAGGAAAGTCCTCGCTGAAGGCTATGCCGATGCTGGAATCCCGTTGAAACACGCCGTCTTCGCGACAACGGCCACAGTCGCATCCCATGCCAATGACGACACTTACTATGCCAATGGTCAGTTCCATTTCAACTTTTTATATATAAAATTCAACGCAAACCCTTCCAGGCTGCGACGTTCTCCTCTCCCAAGAACCCTGCATGATGTGTGCCTTCGCGCTGAACCACATGAGGGTCTCCAACGTTCTCTACCTCGAATCCAATCCAAAAAGAGGCGCCTTCGAAGGCCGAAAACTCCACAAGCTTTGGACAAAGTGCCATCGCTATGGCGTCTTTAGAGTGTCATTGGAATGACCTTTGTTAAATTTGTTATTGTTTTTGTTTATTTTATTTTAAATTAAAACTTGCCAAGCCAACAGACAGCACAAAAATTCAACAACAATGATAGCCTATCTACAGTATCACAATCGAAAAAGACAAAAACAAATGCCAAGCCAAAATGGGTTTATAATCGATGCAAAAGCAAACTTTTACCTCCAGTTACTTCATCATTGGCATAGCCGAGGTAGTACTTTTGCCGGCTGGATGTCACGATGGCCAATTCCGGCTGGAGGCGCTTCTTTGTCTTCTGCATGACTCGTAACTTGCTTTGAGGCGGAATCAGGAGAAGGGTTTGTTGTAGCTTGGGGACTTCGACGTCAGGGGTGGTGTCAGAGATGTCGAAGAAGGGGAATTCGGGGCCGAGATCGGCTGAAATAAGAAAGATATTTGGGTTTTGGAAGATGGGGATGGACTTACTGAAGATTTGGGAGAACTGTTCATTCCTGGCTTGGGTGTTACCATTGGTCTGGGCAACTGGCTGTGGCGGTGCTGGGGCCGGTTGGGACGGGCCTTCGGTGGGGGTTTCGTCGACTGTTACGACTTCGACGGGGCTGGAAGGGATTAAAAGTGAAGAAAGATGTCGAAAAAAAATGTCAAAACTTACGTAGAATTTGATTTTGCGGCTGTTTTCTTGTTTTTGGAACCCTTTGGACGTCCAACTTCCCTAAAAGGAGAGCGACTAGATATCAGTTTTCAAAATTCAAACAAAACCATACCTCTTCGTCGACGTCGATGCAACCGGCTTCAACTCCGGGTCGTCCTCATTCGGATTCTCACTCAAATCAATGACGCTAACGCCATCAGTGGTCACGGTACAGATGCTCGGGTCATTGCGCTTCCGCTTTTTGGACTCCTTCAACTCTTTAGCTTCACGTTTGGCGTCGTTTTCCTTGTCGATGAGTTCCATTAGGCGTTCGATACGAGCTTCGAGGATCTCTTCGTTGAACATAGCCGGGTTTCGGAGAGTCTGGAATGCCAAGATTGAGATAGAAATCAAGAAAAGGAAGAACAAACCTCATTGACTCGAGCCATATTGACCCTTTCTTCCTTGCAAAACTTCTTCTTAATATCGGATCGTGTCTTGAAGGGCATAAAATTCTGCATTAGACCGAAATCAGTGCCAGTGCAACTCAAAACTTCGTAGAAAAGATCAGTTTCGAGGGCTGTCCAGGTGCTGGCGCGGTTGTAGTTCTTCCGGAAGCTGAGGGAGTTGAGTTTTTTGGGGATAAGATCCTGGAAAGGTTGTTTTGGCTTCAAAAAAGTTAAGAAAATGTGGACTTACATCATCAACAGCCTCGAGAACGACATCCTCAGGGTTCCGTCGGACGACGAGACTCTCCTCATCGATGACGACGTTGCCGTGTTCGTCGATTTTGACCTGAAAGATCGACACTTCATCAAATTCTGTTTCCAGTTTAAAAAAACCAACCTTTGGCCCGATATCAGCCTCCTCGACGACAGATGGTTCCTCCTTCTTCGTCGCGAAGCCCTCTTCCTTGAACTTTTTCTCCAACTCGCTCCATTTCTTCCGCAACGTGTTCTCCGTCTTTGGCTTCCAGTCGATCAGATCGGCCATGGTAAACTTTGTGGGATCGAACTCCTCATCACGGTCTATCATTCGGCGCTGGCGTTTTGGCGCTGATGGATTCGACGACACCCCAGTGGCGACCGATGAAGCCATGCTGATCTGGGAAGCTCCGGAAAGGGTTCTAACCCGGGGCATCGGCGGGGAGAAGGGTTGTTCATCAATGGGTTGGGGCTCGGGAGATGGGGCTGCAAAAAGTATATATAAACTTCAGTTTTGGAGGAAAAATATATATGAAAACCATTTTTATATATAAAATTTCCCAGTTTTCCGAGAAATTTGAAAGTAAATCCATCAAAACTCACGCTCATTGTCCAGTACATCATCGGCAAAGCGTACCGGGCTCCGGATCGAATCGAAGCGCTTCCGTTGCCGCGAACTGTCGACCAATATGGGCGAGATCGGTCTCGCTGACGGCGCCGGAAGTTCGGGAACGGCGAAGACCGCTTCCGGCTCAGGTTGCGGTGCTGTTTCGGGGATTTGTTCATTCACAATAGGAGCTACAGGGGCTGGAGCAGCTTGTGCAGGTTCTGGAATCGCTAGAGGAGCGGCAACGAGGGCAGAGCTCCCAGGAGCGTCGCTGGCGACGGCAGGCGCGGGTTCCGCATCACCCGGCTTCCGCGAGACAACCTGCTTCGCGGCCGAGAGACGTGGGCCACCGAACTTGCGTCTCAGCATGTTTGGCTATCGACCTGGAAGGGGATTAAGCTTGAAAATGGATAAGAAATTGGACAAAATACGTGAAAACGATCGAAGATAAATCGAATGTAAAATTGCGAAAGAATCGAAACAAAACGCGCAAAAAAAGTGATTTCATCATGCTAATGTCGAAACCGTCGTACGATAGGGCTGACTGTAGAATGATAAGGGGGACAGGGGCGGTAGAACGGCACGGATAAGGATTGAAAATTGACGGATATTGATGAAGTTCGGGCCCCGTGGCGAACGCGTTTTTTTCTCGTTTCTTTCGTGGATGTAAAGTTGTTGGCAAAGTGTGACGAGTGTCTAAAAGGGGTTTTGAACTTTTGCGCAAATTTTTGGTTTTCAATTTGAGTTTCGCCGTTTCCGTGGACTTTGCTTACAAATAAGCCGCCTGATCTTCGCCACATCCGACCCATTTATTCTCGACTAATCCCTCAGCCAGTACAAACATGTCAACAGTGAGTTCATTGCGTTTTGGAACCATTATTTGACATTTTTTCTTTCAGGAGTTTCAAGACACCGTGGAAATCAAAATTTCAAGGAAGGAAGTCGAAGAATTGGCTGGAGAAGATTATGTCTCCATTCCCGAGCGTGCCATCACTGGATCCAATGGTATTCGATGGGCTTTTCGTGTTTATGGGAAGAATAGTACCAGACTGCTCCCTGTTCATTTGTGGGTATCTGAAGGCCCTTTGAAAGCCGATGGAACGTTTACCGCGGGTCCTGCAAAGTCGCATACGTTTGGTTTGTCACAACACTTCACTGAGCACGTATATGTTAGTTTTTCAATTCCAGGCTTTCACACGAACACTGACGGCAACTCCGCTTCGTATCTCCTTGGCGAGTTTTGTCCTACTCGTCTTGGTCCCGATGGTTTTGTTCACATGAATATCACTTTTACCAACTTTGAGAAAGCTGTTTTACTCGAGCCATCGACAATCAATGATTTCATCATAGATTCGGGTGATTACCTGTCGGATGCGCGGATTGTGGTCGATGACAAAACAATTGAAGTGAGCTTACTTTTCTACAGTTTTTCGAATTTTAATGTTGCTTTCAGGTACACCGCTCTTTTCTATGCATAATATCTCCCGTCTTCCGCGCAGCCTTCACTCATGATACGAAGGAGGCCAAAACCGGCACCATCAATATCAAGGATTTCAGTTTCGAAACTGTCAAACACGTCATCGATTACTGCTACGGTCGTCCATGTGGTGCCACAAAGTTGCAGCATTTCGTGGATATTCTCATGTTTGCCGACAAATATGACATGAAAACACTTATCGTGAGTTTTATTGTTTTCTTAACTTTTTCGGATCTGCAGCCAAATGGTTTATCATTGTTTTAGAAGAAGTTTGAACCGCTTTTTCTACGCAGCGAACTGTCGCCAGAGAATTTCACGCCGATTGCCAAGTATGCTTGGGACTTGGACAAGGCTGATCTCAAAACGCTATGTGCCAAGTTCTATTTCGACAACCACGGCAAAATCACGTTGACGCCGGAATTCCTGAGCTTGCACCCGTCGACGCAGTTGGATATCATTCATTCCGCGGCTTCTTTAAGCTAATTGTATCACTTTTAAATCATTCAGGGTATCATCTTTGTGGGTGTCGGAATCTAGTCAGTTTAAAAGAGCTTATCTTCATTCTTTTGTCTTGTGTAAATGTTAGATAGTTTGCAAGACTTAGAGAACATAGTTAGGTGTTATCATGTATGTATGTAAAACTAGTTTTGTGATTGAACCGCGTATAATAAAACTATTTCAATGTCTACTTTTGTTTAAAAGTTGTATCATGTCAAGACAGACGATCAAAGCCATGTATCCAGGAAACCAAACTTTGCCATCCAGTCCCATCTTCACCATTTCTTGCCACATTCAAGCAGAATCTCGTTAGCAAGTACAAATATGTCAACAGTTGGTTCATTGTTTTTCAGAGACCTGTTGTTACATATTCAGTTTCAGGAATTTCGCGACACCGCGAAAAATCAAAATTTCAACAGAGGATATCCGCAAAACGGCTGCGGGCAAGTATGTGTCGACCCCTGAACGTGATATCGTTGGATCCAAGAACACTAAATTTGCCTTCCGTGTTTCCAAAGTTGACGCTATACACTCTATCACCGGAGAACTTTGGAACGATTGCAAAGTATGCCTGGGACTTTGACAAGACAAACCTCAAATCCAAATGTTTCAAATACTACCGCGTCAATGTTGGCAAAATCTTGACATCGGAGTTTGTTGGCTTGGACTCGTCAACGTAGATGGACATCATTCGTTCTGCTGCTTCTTTGAACTAATTGTCCTGCCGGTCCCTAAACTATGTGTCAGTTTTTTTGTATTATAGTTGTCTGTTTTGAGAGTCTATCTTTATTTGTTTCTTTGTTTCCAATGTTGGTTTATTACTTTTGTTTTGGTATTTGATCGTGTTGAGCACAATAAAACTAATGCGTCTAAATGATATTGTAGATAACAAAGAATCTTAGACGTTGTTATTTGCAGCGTTATCATCCATGTTTAAAGTCACAAGTGAATTTGTATTTGACCAATAGTTCCGATGTTAAAAGTCACCGTACCCTGATAAGAAATGCTATGTATAACAATGTAAGTTGCAACAAATCAACAAAATGGGTAAATAAATCACTGTTGGCAAACAAAACGCTCGATTGATAAGACAAATGATGTTGTGTACCATTAGATAATTGAACCACTTTTGCGCAGGTTTGTCCGGTCGATAAGCGCAGTATGCAACACAAATCGGAACTACCTACAGTCTTTCAAAATCGATTGCTGTTGAACAAGCTTAAGGTAACCGCATGCACATTTATAGAGCAACACGTTGTATTTTTTCTATCATTGTTTCATCTCCGGTTCGAACCGCTGCTCTTTTCGTTCTACCATGCCGTACCCGATCGCCAAACTTCCCTACGGCCTTCGTCGCCGTCTGGCCGAGCTTGCAACCTCAATTGAACGCTACGAAATTCAAATCGCCGCTGGCAATCCATCTATCTGTCCACCAAAACTTCAATCTGTTTTGATAAACAAGACTCGTGTTGAGTTAAGCTTTAATCATGACAATGAAGGAGAAGACGAAGAAGATAATGACGATAAAAATGGTTACTCCGCCGAAGCTAATCTGTTGATTGCGGGTGAACACCGTATCATCGTGGTTAATAACCGTTTAGATTTTCACGGCGCTACCGTCAAAGATTTGACATCCGATGCCTTTGACCGTTTCTTGCTGCGACCTTCTATTAATTTAATTCTGACTGAATGCGACACGTCCGAAACTTTTATCAAGAAACTGTCAGAGTTGACTTCGGCTAGCGCTTCGAGGATGCGTTGTTCCGATTCAGAGCTGAATACAAAAACTCTGTTGAATTATTTTCCGCACCTTACAAAACTGAGCTTTTACATTTCCAAGACTATTTTTATGTTTTCCATAAAAGATATCTTGCAATGCTGCTACAAGGAATATCAGCTGGAAACTATATTTTTGTCGTTGCGTGACAAACATTTCTGCTTTTTTCGTGGTATAGATCTTGTGTCTTTTATTATGGTAACTTTTTTTATTATTAGGTTTTCAACTTTACATTTTTTTACTTTTCAGACACAAGAACGTGGTTTTAGTTTGCGGTTAAATGTGCCGGTTAGTCCAGAGAATACAGGATCAGTTTTACAATTGAAAAGTGAGTTAAGTGAATTATTGCCTCACTTTCTTCTATCCACGAGTAGAGAACGGCAACAACGTTTGTTTGAATTGAAAATGCCTGCTCATATTAAAATCAATAATGACATTTGGTATCTCTGTGAAACCTATTTTGAACTTGTTTAGTTGTTAAATACAAGTAAAATATTGAATGTTTTTTTTGTTGAGCTTACTATTAGATAAGAACAGAACCATTTTTGCGCAGGTTCGTCCGGTCGACAAGTGCGGCATGCAACACAAGTTGGGACTACGGTCTTCGCAAAATCTATAGTAGTAAGCGATATATGTGTCCTCATGCAAACTGCTAGAATAACACACAGTACTGTTTTTTCGAAATGGTTTTTAAAATTTATTCTGATAATATAAAACGTAATAGTCATATCTCAAAAGGTAGCATTACAAACACGCTAGTCACAATTATCGACAGGCTACCAGAATGAATCCAAATCCATACCTGTCAAAATATCAACAGATTGAATATGAATTGCCCGACATATCAATTTATCCTTAATAAGTGCACTCAAAGATCCAAATTCTGCTGTCAGTGTCAAACTGGCGTGGTTGTGTCTGTAGAACATTGCACATTTGTGCTGCATGTAGCTTCTATCCAAATCATATGCGTATTGCGTTATCGTTGCAAAGTTTTTACTATTAATGTCTTCGTATAGACAGTCTTCGAGATTATGCTTAAATTGTACTTCCAAATCGTTAAATGGATGGTCTGAACATACCGTGATTATTTTGATATCATACTTGTCAGCAAATCGTAACATGTTTACAATCTCCGGTACATTTTTTCTGCCAATATCAGTGCCGTAGCAGTAAGAAAATACATTTTTTACAGTGTCAACATCGAAATCTGTAATGTTTATCTGACCCGTTGACGCTTCTTTAGTTTTGTGTGCAAAGTACGTTTGAAAAACGGGTGAGATAAGTGATAAGAAGTAGCGATGGACCTGAATTGTCATCATAATAGTATCGCATGCAACGCATTTTAATTTACCTTAAGAACAAGTGTTTTTCCCACAAGAATTTCAACATCTTTCTCACAATGATCAGCATATTTTACCAAATCAAGCATTGTGGGAACCTCCAAGTGGAAATGCGTAGCCTTTGTAAAAGTAGTGATAGTGATTTCGCATCGAATAACTCCGTTGTCTCCTAATTTTTTAGTAAAAAATCGGGCCGGGAGTGGAATGGTTCCATCCACTATTAACTGAGAAAAATCTGTAACAATGTTTGTTACTCGTCTAATGTAAAGGCAGGCTGAAGAGAAACTTGCGATGTTCCATAGGTTCCAGTGGACCGACAAAAAGAGTTACGTCGACCATGGTCTTTTTGGTAACGGTTATATCAACATAAAAGAATTCACTATCCATATCACGTTGCGACCCGTAAACGATAAATGACCAAAAAAGTCCATTAGAACCAGATATCGGTCGAACTTGACTTGGAATGTGTTCATGTTTTGGCAGAGCATTTAGATCGCCGGTTGTTGTACGAATTTCGGCCGAGTCTTTAAATACCTGTAAAACGTGACAAACGTTTTTGTCGTTTCATGTAGCTTAAACTTACGTCTGACATGCCCGGTATTGTACCTAACAGATGTGGACGGTATGTTTCTGAACGAACACAAATAAGCTTTTCGACCAAGTGCAGGAGGGGCTTGTGACTACATATAAAGATAAGAACGAGATAGACTTTGGGTAGATGTTTACTTTTCAACGCTAATGTCCGTGTCACAATAACTCATATATGATATAATAAAAGCAAACAAATAGACCGCCGGATTACTTTAAAAGACTGAAATCTTAAGCCACGACCGATTTCCTGCACCTCTCTGGCATTGATTAAAGGTTAGAGAGAGAGAAAGATAAATCAATTCCAGTGTTTTTTTTTTGTTTGTGCGATCGGCTTTCGGATGACTGATCCGCCAAGTGTGCACTGAATAACCTAGGCCAAGTTAATGAGTTTTGGTTGCCCTTTTTCTCTGTTGCAATGTGCTGCACGTGTTTGATAACACGAACGCAAAAAGACGGCTGGTTTCACCGCATACTGCTTGACTATTGCAAGCGCCTCGTTTTCTTTTGACACATATCAACAATCGCCGTCCTTTACATGTTCCAGCTTGATTTCGACTCCGTTAACCTTAGTGTAAACGAATGTTTTCAGACTGTTAGTACAAGGGGATGTCGAAAATGCTACTTGAAGTGCAATGGGATCGATAATTCGCAAAGTAACAAACTAACAGAGCGATTTCCATTTTAATAAGTGTTTCTGAATCGCCAGAATGCGGGGAATTCAGAAATGCCAACCAAATTGTACTTAGATCAACGGGTGCCAAGTTGTCAAACAGTTAGTGCTATTTTTCGTCGATTTTTGGTAATTTTTGACCTGGAAGTGGGAGGGATGTCAACCTAGAACACTCCAATTAGGTGTTTTTATACTGCTAAAGCATAAGGAATCTAAAAATACGGTTCAAATGGCATCGGGATCGAGAATTCGAAAATTACAAAAAGTACGAGAACCATTTTCAGTTGACTTTCGGGAAAATCGGGTAGGCGCAAAAATTTTGAGTTAGATCTCTTTAAGCAAGTGTTTCTGAGCTGTCAGAACACGGGAAATTCAGAAATGGGACTTAAATTGTGCACAGATTAACGGTTGGCAAGTTGCCATCTGATTAGTACGGATTTTGATCAATTTTTGGCAAATTTGGCCTCGAAGCGGCAAAAATGTTAAGTTAGATACTCTGAATATGTCTTTTGAGATTGCTAAAACATGGGGAATTTAAAACGTAGACCACAGTTCGGCAAATTACCACACAATAAGTACTATTTTCGATCGATTTTGAGCAGTTTGTCCCGGCATGGTGCTCAAACTTTAAGATAAATTGGTAAAATGTGTTACCTTATTAGTAATTTGACTTGATAAACAATATGTACTTTAACCGTCACAGTTTGCTACAGCAAAACGTACTTTGACTTTAACTTTATTCCTATTCTTCAATCCTCGTAACATTGTATTCATTGAAAAAGTGTACCCATTTTAAACCGATTCTGGCAAAATGCGATTAATGTTCAACGCTGTCAGAAAACTTGAGCGCGTGTAGGGCCGTATGCAGGGGGTTGCATTTGGTTGCGTAGCAACTCTACCCATGCGCAGCCCCTACCGGCGAAACCTGCATACGCACTGCGTTTTACTTTGCACCGACCCGCTGCCAGTGGGAGTTGCGCGCGCATTTTCGGGGGGTAGCCCGATGCGTCATTTTTAATATTCCTTCAGGGCTTAACCCTGCTTGAACGTATGCTTTATTCCTACAATTTCTTGTCATTATACAACAAGGAGGACCTCATAATGGATATACAGACAAAAAACCCGGACGAAAGGGCCATTTTTGGACCAAAAATACCACATATCGAAGAAGTGAGGTACCATGTAAAATTTTAAAAAGCCCCAGTTTGAAAAGTTCAAGACGAATATTGGTTATATCTTTGCCCAGCTTACTACTAATACTAATCTATCTAAATAGGCATCGTGTGTCCAAATCATGACGATTACTTTTTTTGACGGCCAGTTTTTACGTATATCCAATCGACCCCAGCAATCCGAAGCGTGCTTTAAGAGGCCATTCGCGAGGTTTTTTTAGGAGGGCCGACCCCCGATTTTTTGACATCCAAAT
>KB454988.1:2046-17768 GCA_000341325.1 Panagrellus redivivus
GAAGGTCATCCATGCCGCTTGTGCCCCACCGTCAAGTCTCGCGAAGAGCGTCTCAAAATTGTCGGTGATCGATGCCGAAACTGTTTCGGCACTCGCCATAAGATTGATGAATGCAAGTCTCAAAAGACGTGTTTTATCTGTAATGAGAAGCATCACACATCATTGTGCAACAAGAAACGAAATGTCACCGCCGCAGCTTTTGCCAATGAAACCTCCGACCACTCTCTATTGGTGGCTTCAGTCAAAACAAATGCTCCGCAGAAGTCAGTCTTGTCGGAAGCCGTTGCTCTTTTTGATACAGGATCCAACACGTCCTTTATCTCTTCCCAGCTCGCGAGCCGTCTGAATCTCAAAGCACTCACTGTTGAACCTGTTCTCATCAATGGTTTCGGCGGAAATACTCACACTGAACAATCAAGGCTCGTCAAATTTGAAATTCAGTCTGAACACGGTCCCATTGAAATCCTCGCAAACACGATCAAACGAATCGTGAAGGACCCGATCGAAATCAAGTCCACCACTGGCCAGTCGTCCCAACGCAACGTCGATATCCTCATTGGCCTAGACTACTTTTTCAAGTTCTTCGACGTTCCCCGAGAAGTGAAAGACGACAAAGTGGTCGTGAGAAGTAGCGTTGGAGACGTCATTTTGTACCCGAAGAAGGCTACCAAACCAATGAAAGTCGGTCTCTTGGCTATCAATAGCTTTTCCGATCAGGAGCGTCGAGCTTGGAAGGCCGAATACGGTGATTTGATGCCTGTGCGCACACCTGAAGACCTCCAGACGCTGAAATTCTTCGACGACACGACAACGAAAGCCGATCGCTACACAGTCTGCATCCCTTTCAAAGACGGTGTTGAAGACTTGCCGACGAATTTCGGTCTGGCCCGTGGCCAACTAACCGGTACGCTGTGCCGTCTGGCAAAGGATCCTGACAAACTCGACGAATACGACCGCATCATCAACGAGCAAGTCGAAGCCGGTATTCTCGAACCTGCTCCGTATCGAACCGACGGCAAAGTACACTATTTGCCGCATCACCCCGTTTTCAAGAACGAAAGTTTGACCACAAAGACTCGAATTGTGATCAACTGCTCGGCTAAAGCCTCACCGGAGAGCCCTTCTTTGAATGATAAAGTCCATCAGGGTCCCGATTTGCTACCTCAATTGATTGGCATTGTCTTGCGTTCTCGTACTCGGGTCTTTTTTGTCTCGGGTGACGTGGAGAAGGCCTTTCATCAGATTGAGCTTGAAGAAAAAGATCGTGATTATGTCCGAATTCTATGGCTGCGGGATACTGACCAGCCCCTGACAAACGAAAACCTCATCGCCTATAGGTTTGCCCGAGTGTTGTTTGGTCTAAAGACAAGCCCCTTTTTACTGTTGGCAGTGTTACGTCTTCATCTTTCCAAATCCGAAGGAAACGAACACGTTATCCAAAACACATATGTCGACAATATCTTCATTTTCACCGATGACAAACAATTCGCCCTTGCCGAAAAAGATCGTATCAAAGCCATGTTGGCATCGGCGAAGATGAATCTACGCGCCTTCTTCTCGAATGATGCTGATATTGAACATCAATTCGACCCCTCTGAAGCCTACCAGGGCGACAAAACAAAAATCCTCGGAATCGATTACGACCGCCACGAGGATTGCTTTGTCTACTGCATCCAATTGTCTGATAGCGTTGTGCAATGGACGCCCGCTGGCATTATAAAGGCTATTTTACAATTCTTTGACCCGATGGGTTTTCTCCTTCCTGTCTTCGTTCCTATCAAAGCTTTCATTCACCGAGTGATCAAGTCCAAACATCCGCAGAAGAAACCCTTGAAACCGGAAGATCTTGTTGAATGGAGCAAAATGTTGCGCAATTTCTTCGATCCTACGGTAGTTCGGGTGCCTCGTTTCATCGGTAAAGGCGTCAGCTACGAGTTGCACGTGTTCAGTGATGCCTCTTCGACTTTTATCGCTGCCGCAGCTTACATTCGCGTTCATCTCCCCGATGGCGCATACCGTTCACACTTGCTGATGAGCAAAAGTCGCGTCAAAGATGATCTGGTTCCCCTTGAAGACCAAAAAATCCCAAAACTCGAACTAGTCGGCATAGTTCTCGCTGCGGAATTGATGGAGAAAGTTACCATTGAGCTCGATATCCATCTTACCGATCGCTACATTTGGACCGATTCTCAGATCTGTCTTGCCTGGCTCAATAAGTGCCCTGAAATCCCCTTTGTTGCCCGTCGATTGCCGGGAATTCTCAAAATGCAGTGTAACTTTGGCTTTGTTCAGTCTCAATTCAATCCAGCCGATCTCCCCACCCGAGGTTGTCTCCCGTCTGAACTTCCCAATCATTCTCATTGGTGGCATGGCCCTGCTTGGCTCAGTCTTGAGAAATCCAAATGGCCAAACCCAGCTAGTCGTGTTTCGCCAGCCGAAATCTCTGTTCGTTGGGTCCTCACGGCCAATCGAACCCAATCTGTTGCACCCGCACTTCCTCTTGATCCAATATCCCAAAAACACCACGCCCAGTTTATTGATCTGTCTCGCTTTTCATCTTTTACACGGGCGGTCTCGGTTACAGTATTGGTTTTGAAAGCTACCAACATTTTTCTCTCTCTTTTGAACCGACGACGTCCAACCGAGGTGGAAAAGAAGATGCAAGACAGTATCAGTGCGGCACGCAAGCTTCTTCTCAAACTTGAGCAAGAAAGATATTCCTCTGTGTTGGACAGCTGTGATAAGGTCGCAAATCGCAATGGCATGTACGTATTCGTTGATCGATACAAAAATGCGAAAGGCGTACTCACGAGCTTGCCGGTCCTTCCAAAGCAGTCTCGTCTGGCCGAGCTCCTTGTGCTTCACGTTCACCGTTACCTTCAGCACGCCGGCGTTACCCAGACCCTGGCCAACCTACGCACCCATGCCTGGATCTTGAAAGCCAGACAGCTGGTCAACGACATGATCAAAACCTGTCCCACCTGCCGTCGGTACCTCGCAAAACCCTTCAAGCTTCCCGATTTCCCGGACCACCCAGAAGAACGCGTCAACCCAGCAGAAGCCTTCAAATTCATCGGCCTGGATTACTTCGGCCCTCTCACCACACGTGCCAACGACAAGCGTTACGGTCTCCTTTTGACATGTCTCACAACCCGAGCAATTCACATTGAATTTGTCATTGATTTATCCGTTGTGTCCTTTGTCCAAGCTTTCTCATGTTTTACTAGCCGTAGGCGATTTCCAAAAGTTGTCTACAGTGATAACGCAAGCACATTCAAGTCCGCGTCCAAACTGTTCCAAACCGTGTCACAATTTCCTGAAGACCCCCATGCACTTGCCTTTTTTCAACACCACAACATTGTATGGCGTTTTACAACTGAAAGGTCTCCATGGAAAGGCGGCTGTTACGAGCGACTCATTGGCGTTGTGAAGGCTAGTTACAAGAAGGTCGTCGGTCGTCAGATGCTCAACGATACCGAACTCCGAACCGTCCTTACGATACTTGAAGCCGCTGCCAACAAACGCCCGCTGACGTACATCAACACGGATACTCTGAAAGCCGTTCGTCCGTGTGACTTCATTGGACAATCCGACCCCGATCCCTTGCTCGTGCCAAATGCGGAAACTGATGAAGAAGCCGAAAATGACCCAACGTGGATGCCCGCAGGCCCTGCCGGCCGGGAGGAGCTTCTGACGAAGCTTGCTCGACACAACAAGTTCATCGACAGCATCTGGAAAGAATGGTCTCATCAGTACCTCGACTACCTCCGTGAACGTCAATCAGTCGCTGCCAAGAATCCACGATCCGTCAACCCCGAACCCCCATCTCCCGGCGATGTCGTTCTCGTCTACGATGAAAACAAGCCCCGACAGTTCTGGCAACTTGCCATCGTCAAAGAAATCAACAAGTCCACCGATGGTGAAGTCCGATCAGCCACGATCACCACAGCCAATGGCAACATCAAGAACCGTCCACTGTCACACCTCTACCTGCTTGAAATGGCCGAAACCTCTGACGATGCCGAAACTTCAGCCTAAGTGGTCCCGGGGCAGTGTCGCCAACGGCGAGTTCCATTCGGTTTACGCCTGGCCCTTGCACTTCACTGCACAGCAATTGTGACCCCGCCCCCAATCGTTGTCTTTGTTCATTGTTCCCGCCAAGCGCATTCACCCCTTCAGTCTTACTTTGATGTTTCCGCCATGTGCGTCTCACCCCTCTGGCCCCACAAGCGTTCCTTGAGCGAATGTCTGTCTGTCCGCCCTTTCGTACTGTCGCGATCGGTACCTACAGCGATCGCGAGGGTATCTCTGCATGTCGGCTAAAGGCCTCTTATTTTCCCTCAAGATCTGTTATTTCTTATCTATTTGTATGACTTTTCCCCTTTGATCCGTTTACAATAGTTATGTAACTCTTGCCAGCATTATTGTATTATTCATATCGTGCTTGTGCTCTTGTTATATTGCCTTTGTTCTCGGTTTAATTACCCAAGTTTGAGATCCCAATAAATCAGTAATCCTCGTACTGACTGGGCTACATCTCCAACAAACCGTACATTGATCTTCACATCAATGTCATATGAAACTACAATGGTATTCGGGTCTGGGGCTTCATACGATAGAAAATTAGTTAGTTCGTGAGACATCTTTTGTAGCGGCGTTAAAATAATACCCGGGGCATTTTTAATAGATTGACTATTGTTTTTCAACAGATTATTTTTAATAACGTTAAGCAAAGGTGTTGCGTCGTAATCAACCTTTTTACCATTCATGCTTATCGGACTTCCGGTAAATACGTTGCTAATGTTGTCAGACGGTTCTGCGACTGTCAATTTAGGCTCATTGTCCAATTGGAAACGCATTCCAACTTCGCCGCATTTTTTAAACCGACAATATCGACAAATAGGCTTTGTTTTGTTTCGTGACGTTAAATCACATCTTCCTTTGCCACGTTGGCAGTGATAAACAAGTTTTGCTTTCATTGAGCGACGGAAAAAGGAGGCACATGCACGGCAACTGTTTACCTTAAATCAATTAATTAAATTTGTACAAAAAATTAAACAACTTACTTGAAAGTGTAGATTTTTTGTAGGTTGTCGGCATATTAGACAGGGTTCATGCTGGACTGGCATATCGAATGTAGAAATGAATCAAAACGTAAAAAAACAGACTACGCTGGGGACGAGTTGACGACTTTTGACTATGACTCACTTCGATAAGTATTTTGCGACTGCGGTTTTATTTGTCGACTCGTTGGACGTTCAGTAAACCTGCAACGAAGTATACACGACCACAAAATATCGACAGTCGAATGCACGTACGACAGGAAAACCGTCCGAAAAGACCAAACTAGAGGTCGTTGCTACGGCTTATGGACTGTCATGCGTAACCTAGGCAATCTTCAGACTTGATGCTTCCGTTTATTTAAAGTAAGAAATGTCATATACAATTTTTTTTTATCAAAATGCATTTTAAAGCCGGAACCCCCGTCCATAATAAACTTGATACAACATGTAACCCAAAACAATAACACAACAAATTGATACTCCAGTGTAAACTAAAACCAAAATAACGCTAAGCCCATTGCATCCACTTCTCGCTGAATTCGGTTTTTCCAATTCCGCCGGTTCGTAACTGTTTCGGCGTGACAAAACTTCGCAAATGAAAGCTACTCCAACAAAAGTGCCAATCGAACCGATCATAAAGTAATAAGGGTACTGTCCAAATCCCATGCTTAATCCTGTTTTGCCAATTTCGACGCCAATAACACAACAAGCCGAAGCCGCTGTAAATGCCATCAAACCAATCGATCGGTGGAACCAATTAAAACAATAACGAATTGTTGACGTTTTTCCTGGTCGAAGAATGCCAAAAAGAACCTGCAAGTGATTCAATGAGCTATGAATTACCGAATTTGCGCTTACTTGTAACCAACAACATGCATAAACAAAAATTCCAAGAATGGCATGAACCTGTTTACTGTAATCTTTGTAAGTACAGTAATCATAGCATGGAAAAACATATAAAACCCATCCAGCTTCGTAAAATACGCCAAAAAAGGCGGCTGATGTTGCTAAAAAGCCGATGAAAACCAAAATTCGGTGGAGTTGGAACCATGCAGATGTTGAAGCACATCGGAGATATCGAGCGATGAGAATTCCCGGGCCGATTAACGACCACCAGGCTGCCATCATGACAAGGCCATGGAAACTGGCTACAGTCTGTTTTACCATTCTTGTTGGTTGGGATTGATGTGCGGAGGTGATGTTAATATTACATGATGTATTGGTACAAAAATTGATGGCATCTGACGAAATCCAAGGAAAATCAGACCCATCAGCGGTCGAATGAGCAACCAATTCTGCTGATAATGGATTTGCATAGCCCCGAACAATAAAAATGTGAAATTGATTGACCATATTAGAGAATGAAAAAAATCGTTCGCGATTGGTGACATTTGCTAGTCCACCAAAATTCCATCGACCGGAGCAGTAAACTGTGCCGTCAATGTAAGTTTGAGATGTGTTTGTTAGTATTTTATACGTTGCCTGAAATATTTTGCATCACAAAACATCAAAAAAAGTCACCCAACTTCACGGTCCAGGGTTGCATCCCAATTATCGGTATATCCAGCAAACACATAACCACCAGTGTTATTATTTACGCATGTGATAAATGTATCCTTTCCCTAAAAACACACATTATCATCTGTCTACTTACACAATTATTACCATTCGTTCATCTCTTGAAAATCCAATTGCCACAAAATGCAACAACCCTGGATACGTCGTCAAATCTTGCGTAATTCCAGCCATTCCAAATGTAATTCCATAAGCATCCATTGAATAAGCTATTGCAGAAGTGCAATTTTGCCAGGCACATCCAATTGGGACATTCATACAGGTTGCGGTTACGCCACATTGGCCAATACCACTTAAAGTTGTGTTGCTTAAAGCTTTTGATGTTCTAATTTGTTGAAAAATGAGAAAAAACAAAACGATCAACATATTTTTTACAAACATAGCGAAAACTGTCAGAGGTAGACTATGGGTAGTAGTTATATTATACGGAAATATGAAAATACATCTTGAACTACAAATCTGGCATGTGTGGCTTTACTTTGTGTGCATACTCAAGCAAAGCACAAAATATAATGTATTCATTCGCATTAGAGTTTAGTGCCTTATTACTTGTTCTGCGTACTTACATCAGAGAGCGGTTGTGTGGAACAATTTTACGATTCTGGTTAAATACTTTATTCATAGCTACATTAAGCTTAACTTGATTACAAAACCGTAAAAAGTTGAAAAAATGTTATAACATTATAATAAAACTTAATTTTACATGCCTTTTTATGGCATAGAAACATTATCCAAAGCAGTTGGTAAGGACTGAGTGCGGCTTTTGAATTCTTTTCGAACCACATCGCCAGTGTAACAGTCATCAGCAATGTCTTCATATGTGTTTTGTTCTAATTGGTTTGTAACTGTTTCAATTTTCTTGTCCAAAATCGATGAAAATATTGTTTCCATTTCGACTGCATCTATTCCGGCGTTTATTGGATGGGGCACAGTTTCAGTTGTGTTTTGTGGCGCTGTCCCTTTTCTATAAGTTTGCCTATGCTATTTCATGTAGTAATCATAAAACTTACTCTGAAAACTTCTCCAGCGTTTCCTTAATAGCAATCTTAACACAACAACGAATCAAATTTTCCGATTGAATAACCGATGATGCAAATGTTTGTCCCGGTGCGTTATTAGTCAGAATTCGCCGTAGGAATCGAAGGTTAAAGTTCTCATATCTAAAGAACGATGAACATTATTGAATTCCTAACAAAAACTTACTTTTGTCTAAACGTATTAGCCCCTTTTTGACCAACCACACCTTCAATGCACGCCAGAACAGAATCCACATAGCAACTGTAGACCTTTTCGATGATAGTGTCATCATCGTCGGACCTTTCCAGCTTCAAATATCTGACCAAAGGCCGAATAGTGATTCCTTGCAAGACAGCTGTGAAGAAAATAAGTGCCATTGTCGTTGTTACAAACATGTTTTTTGCACCAAACGCCGGAATTGATAATGCCAATCCAAAACCGATGGCTCCACGTAAACCGCCGTAGGCCAGCATAAATTGATCGACTGCAGTGAGAGGTCGTTTCCGGAATCGATTTAAGATCGCTGAAAGAGTGGTAACGGCAATGGTTCGGAATACTACACATCCGGAGATTGTAATTAGGACGAAATAAATGTCCCAATGGTGATGAAGAGTGACGGCAGACAGGCCGAGAAAGACAAAAACAACGGTCTCCGAGCATTGAGCGATCATCTTTGTGACATATTTGACGGAGACGATAGATTCGTGTGAGATGTTGCATTTGATGTATTCTTTCATGAACATGCCGCAAATCACGATGCTAAATTTAATATTTTTAAACGTGATGGTCGAAATAAAGACTTACGCATACATGGACGACACACTGCACAACTCCGCCGTCAAATAAGACAAATACGGAAACAAAAACACAAATATAGGGCCAACAATAGTTGTTGATGGAGTAATAAACCTGAACAAACAAATTTAAGTAAGTTCACCATCCAAATTATCGAACCTAGTCGTGAAGCTTGCAATAAACGCAAAAACGAGTCCAACGACAACACCTCCCCCTGCTACAAGGAAAAATGATGCCCCACCAAGAAGATAATCTGACACATGCATGTTTTCGACGCCAATTTGTCCAAATTGAAGAAACAATGAATACAACACGATTGCGGCGCCATCATCTAAAGTCCTATTTTATTGAAGTTCTCAAAAAATGGCGCTTACTGAAAAGTGCTTCACCAAACACATTTACGAAAAGGTGTTCGTTGACATTTGTTTCTTCTAAAACACTTGATTGACTTCATTATTCAAAATTGCACTTACGAAAAACGGCAATCACAGTAACAGGATCAGTGGCACTGATAGTCGCCGCAAAAAGAAGAATTTCAAACAGATTGAATTGCACTGAAAAGATCCCCGCGAGACCGCAGAAATACAATGTCGTTCCGATAGCTGCTGTATTGAACAGTGTTCCAACCAAAGCGAACAATGCCACACTGTCGAGATTCTCAAAAAGTGCCCGATTTGGCATGAAATACCCAGCATCGAAGACAATTGGCGGTAACAAGTACAAAAAGAAGACAGTTGAATCAAGTTTATAAAATTCTTTGTTGACATGGCACTTTGTCAATAGTAGACCAAGAAGTAGGCCGATTCCGACGAGACAGGCTGTATCAGGCAGGGTTTCACCAAACTTTTTGTTTACATTGAAAACTACAAATGCGCCATTTAAACTTTGAAAGCTGAAAAATGAAAACGGTTTACCGATCTTGGCGACCGAAGACAGCAGAATCCAGCACGTGACAATATATGTGGCTTCAACATAGCTCCAATTAAAATTCCATTGAAAATGTTTTGGCTTATCCGATGTTTCACTGGCAGCATTTGCAACTGTTTGATGGATGCTAATAACGATTATCGAAGCTACCAGAACAAAGCCGCATGAAAATGTATTTCTTTGATGTGCCATTGTTTTCGGAAAAGGACTCCATAAAGTTTAGAATTAAAAAACGCAAGAATTGCCAAATAAGTAAGTTCCTAAAATGACATTCATTTTAGAAAAGTCTTTGTAAAATGTGCAAATATACACCGAAACTCAAACGCATCACGTTGTTGCTACGGGCAACGCCAGTAACTAAACGGTTAATGTAGCCGCAACCGCAGTCGGCGGAATATCGATAAGATTAACATGTTTGAGGTCAACTGATAATCCAAACAAATCGTGTTCTGGTACTCGCCGGACTAACTAAACTGGCAGTTGTCATACGTCTTATTTGTGCTGTTGTTAAAAAGGTACGATAACCGTCAGTCAGAAGGCTTTCAAAGTAGTAAAGTTTGGCGTTGAAATGCTGTTTCTTCTTTTGGTGGTGAAAAAAACAAACATAGACCGCGTAAAAAAGAAAGCTATATGGGTGTAACGGAACATTTTTTACAACTGTTCAAACAGAAAGTGCATTACATTTAACTGTTCCTAGGTTTAGCAGTCTAGAAATTTTGTATTTGTCAAATTCAAACTAAAAAAGTCATTGTAATGTGTTTTAAGAATGCAAATATAATTTTCTTTTCGTTCTCTTTTAAAACACATAAGATTGTCATTAACCTCTGACCATTCTATATGAAACCAACATTTCAAAAACAATGAAATTTTAACCATTACAAAATATCCCTCGGTTTTACCCAAGGGCGGGCGGGATACGTCATGGGTGCGAACGCTTCCTTGCTATAAAACCCCGCGGCCATTCAGTCAGTCAGTCGCTGTTCTTCCAACAATACCACCGCGATGCACCAAGAGGTCTGTTTAGCCATTTTGTAATAACATTTTTTTTTTCAAAACAACTTGATTTTAGTTCGAAAAAGTCATCTTTAACCGGATTCCAAACTCGGATGGTAAGACTGTCGAGCCAGAACCGGAGCTGATTGCCGTCGGTCGGCTGGTCGTCAAATACACAGCTCCTTCCGTCACGATCGAGATCATTGCTAAAGATGGAAAGACTGTTTTGGTCGATGAAATCATGTGAGTTTGGTCTTGGATTGCATTGATTCGGGAATGTTTTTTGTAATAAAAATGATTTTAGCACTACCAGATACAGGTATGAGGAAGATTACGAGAGGGGCATTGCCTTCTTTGATGTGTTTAAGTGGAGCAAAGTGTGCACGATTAGTCTTCAATTCGGGAAGTCGGAAAGTTTGGACGTGTTTCTGAAGTTTGTCGAACAATAGTGAGTTTTTATATAATGAATGACTGATTGAATCGTTTGGTTTTTTTAGTTTGACAAACTGCGACAGTGACTTGATTTATGGAATCACCAAAGCGAAGGCAGAACGAGTGGAAGCGAGAGTTTTGGTTCCGGTGACCAGAGATGTTAGCTCCGGATCCTGACCGGAGCCTCCGGCTCCGGATCCGAAGCCGGTGCCTGCCCTTCGGAGGATCCGCTCCGGGCTCCGGTTCCGGATCTTACGACACGGAGCCTCCGGCTCCGGAGCCTGGTCACGGATCCGGAGCGGCTCCGAAAAAATTCAAAAAGATTTTCGAACGTGTAAATTGCCCGAAAAATAGCCGGTAATTGTCACACAAGGCAAAGTTGTAACTGTGGATAATTTTGGGGCCATCAAATTAAGATAACTGCGGCACACAGTTGTTTTCTGTGCGTTGCTGACGTCCGTGTATTCGCAAACGGCGCGCCACTTACAGGCCACTTGAAATGAAACTTCAATGCCATGGACTTTTCGAATACACGCATGTCACTTTTTGGTTCTTGTTTTCGAATTTCACGCACAAAGTCGTATATTCACCGACGGATCCTAGCTCCACGGAGCCTCCGGCACCGGCTCCGGATCCTATTCCGTACTTTCGGAGGCGCCGGAACCGGATCCGGCGCCGGATCTTGACCTTCGGAGCCTCCGGCTCCGAAGTCTCGGATCCGGGTCTTTTGGATCCGGATCCCTCCTAAAGATCCGGGTCTTTTCTCCGGAGCTAACATCTCTGCCGGTGACACGTGAAGATGTTAAGAAAGAAAGTTATCGCGACGACGATGAGTTGGAAGAACTTTTCCAAGTGGAGCAAGAGTTGCGTCATGAGGTTGCTGCGACTCCGATTCAAACGGAATCGCCAAAAAACTATGAGGACGTTCCATATGAGCCAGAAGAACCACTCCATAAACCAGAAGCACCATTCCGTGAGCCAGAAGCCCCACAAGATCACGATGAAGAAATCTTCTATGAAGCCGAACCAACGCACCATCACGACGAAGAGCCAACGCTCCACCACGATGAAGAAATCCCTCCATACAAGCCAGAAACGTTGCTCTATCACGAGCACGACATCACAGAACCACAAGAACCGGCACTTTACCGTGATCGGGACTTCGGAGGCGACAACTTCACACCGCCCTTGACTGAAGAGCGCAAAAACATCGCGCATCCCAAAGTAGATGAACGACACTACGAACCATTCCCCGAAGAACACCCCGAAACCCCCGCCGAAGTTAAACTTCTTCCACCCTCCGATGAAAATGATGACGCCGTCTCGAGTCCACCACCGTCCGAAGCCGACGAACAAGGCACTCATGTCGGAATCTTGCGCAGCGACAGCTTTGAAACCGGAAGCAGTGCATCGTACGTTATCATTAAGCATCGGGGTGGCCATTATGAAGATTCTGATTGATAAACAGTTTTTTTGCGTTTTTGAACAACATTAAATTTGCCTTTACTAACTTAATTACCGTGATTTCTTAAATTGTTTACCAACTGCTTGTACTGTACATTAAAATTCCAACTTTCTGGTCTAACATTTTGTGTTTTTCTTTGCTCAATTACAAAACGCCAACCAAACAATAAAGTGACGCAATTCGATTTTGTTCAATGGTCAAAACAAGGATCAGTAAAGTTGTAATTCAATTTCGTAAGAATACGTGTCTTACTTACATTCGATGAAACCTTTGACCCGTCGGTTGAGAATTGGCGCTATCTGTTCCAAGATTTGTGCTTTTAAAAAACCCGTGCTTTGTATTACCGATTCTTTTCGCCTGCTGTGCATTCTCCGGTTTTCTGCCGCCAAAAAACTATTTTGTAATTCGTCAATAACATAAAACCTAGCATCCGACAGTTTAGCTTCATTTCATCAACCGACTATGTCGGACTATGTTACTCTCGAGGCACATGCCGAAGGCCATCCTGTACATTTGAAAGCCATGGGCCGGCTTCAATTCGAAAAGCTGCATAGCGATCTTCCAAGAATTCAGATCAGCATTCATGAACCTATTACAAGAACTACTGCAGCCATTATTACACTGTAAGTTTAAATTGTTTTAAGTTTTTATTTTTAATTACTGCATTTAGGCGACCTCGAACTGGATACATCGAACATTACGTCAACAGCCGGTTCATCATCGACAATCTTATTGTAACCATCGCGTTCAAAAACGGAGTCGCAGAACGTGAAAACTTGTTGAACTTTATCGAAAAAACGTAAGTTAGACTCATTAAGACATCCATAAAGGTCGTTGTTTTCAGATTTTCGCCAATCAAAACCACTAAACTATGCGACGATATCAAAGCCGCTAGAGAGAACAGAAGTTGGTACGAGTACTGCAGCGAGAACTATGAAATGTACAGAAAGTGGGATCCCTTGTCAGATTTTGAGCCTTCAGAAGGGTGCCCTTCTTCGGTTATGATATTAAGCGAAATAGATGACGTGCCATAAAACAGTTAATAGTTTTTGGAAACATGGTATAAATGTGGTGTTAATTAATAGAACTTTGATTATTGTTCGATTTCTGTTCATTTGAATAAAATGGGTATTACAAAAAAGATGATGCACGCGACTTCCACCCCGGACACGAGGGTGCGAGCACGGCTGCAAACAACAATCGCACGCATTTTTCTGTGAAAAAACGCCTTTGTTGTTTGAGCACGGGTGCGACTTTCTCTGACCCCCCGCCTGCCAATCAATTCCATCGGCGTCGCTTCAGGGTCGCAACGTGAACCTGCCAGCGTATAAAACCGATAACAGCGCTCTTTTGCCAGCAGCATTCCTCCACTGCCATGTTCGAAGTCTATTACATCATCACCACTGACGCAGACCGATCCCCCAGAACCAAAGCAACCTTAACAATATCCGAGCCACCTTCACAAGTTCCGCGATTAGAGCTTCAACTTACCAATTCTGCTAATGGAAATGTAGAATCTGTTCTCATGTAAGTTGCTTTCATGTATTTTCGATGGTTTGACCACATTTGAATGCAAAATCAATATTTTTCCAGCGGTCCCGGTCCAAGCACTCGATATTTTGAAGTTGCAAACCAAAGTGAGTTCACGATTACAGTAAATGGCAATAAGAAGTTGCTCAAACTGATATTTGATGATGTTCACAGCCGCTCGCGTGAAAGAATGCTGCTTCAAATTCTCGATGCGTAAGAATTTTTTGATACTTTTTTTACGTTTGTATTGCCCAGTTTTCAGATTCAAAGATTGGCAATCAATCACGTCACTCCGGAAAGATATCGAAACTTCACAAAAGCATCGTTTACCCTGTAGTGTTCTGAATAGCCGCGATACAACTGCTGTAAATACCCCGATGAGCGAAATCACTGAATTTTCGTTCGAAGGTAATTGCATCAACTGATTCGCCGAAACATTGTGAAGAACTGTTTATTACGGCTACATTTCAACGTGTACTGCCATTTGACTGAAATGTCACGTAGTTTTTGCCTCAACGTGCTTTGCTCGTCATATGTACCTCCGGATTAAATGTAGATAAGATAGTTCTGTAAACATTAATGACGTTGAAACTGATGATTCACCGTTTTATGGCTTTGATAGTTGCATGACATTTCTAGGCAGGATTATTTTTTGATAAAGGTAAACACGAAAAACCAACAAAAAGTGTGTTCAACTAAAAAATTTTAAAAGCCACAACAAATCGATCAATAAACTAAATGACGCAACAGCTCTTTGTTTGTGTGTTGCACGTCCTGTTTTGTAATAAAAATCCACACATAAAGTCAGCATGTTGAGCGCATTGTCTATTTCAAAACCGTCACAATGTCGGTTATTCTTATGTTAGAATCAGAAAGAGTAAAACTGTTGTAGCTAAAGGTACAGGAATTCTTAAGATTCTGAAGCCGGAAGAATTTCGAGAATTAAAGTGCGGATAGTGCCTTTTTCAGCTGAACGACCGTTAGCGTTTGTAAGGTGAGTTTAATTGTTGATTTTTTCTTATGAGATCACATTCTTTAGATGTCCTTCCGATAAATACGGATCCTTGGACAACAGAGTCGGGACATTCACATGCTATTTCGAGAGCTAGACGATGAATCAACGCAGTGAGCTTATCTTTGACTACGCTTAACTTCATCTCCATGATGTCTTGTTGAAAAATATAGTCAATAGGCACAACATGTATTTTTCAAAGTTAATAATTAAATTATTTTCGTAGTTTTACTGAATGATTACCAATGTGTTCAACCCTGTTGGATACAATCACGAAAAAACATTCAGCAATGGAATTCGATGACAACGATAGCATCACCGAGAGTGATTTTCCTGTGGTAATCCAAAAAACCTATGACAGCATATCTACGGATGACAATAGTGTTGAAGGACAAGAAGAAAGGCTACAAAAATCGTTGGATTACATTGGCACATGCAATTTTATCAACGAAGTCAGGGTCTCTGGAATGAAAACTGAAAATCAATCGTTGCCAACTGACGACAAATCAGATAGCATATTTAGTATTATCTAATGATATTTAACTTATTTTTCATTTATCATGTAAATCTGAGATCATTCATTTTTTGTGAACGCACAGCAAGATCAAAGATGAGTTCATTTGTAATAAAACTGACTAGTGTCAAAATATTTGATCAAAAGTGTACCTCAGGTATGCAGAAAAATGAAATAATCTTATCATTGTCCATCTCGAACTGATGAGACTCCCAAAATGTAGGCGGACCGCCTTCCCTCTCGTTAAAATTTTTGTAATACAATTTCTATATGAAACCTGGGCATAAACGAACCCAGGCCACGACGAGACCACGCTTGGAATAGGCTTTTTTCCTTTAAAGGCAAAGAACTCCCGCCAAAGGCATCCGAATGACTCCAGTCTAAGTTCAAAAGTTTCCT
>KB454988.1:18012-33910 GCA_000341325.1 Panagrellus redivivus
GGCTTCATACCAAGCATCACAATGACAGATGCTCATGTAACTGATATAGTTACTCTAGTACAACTAAAAACTGGTGTCAATGATCGATCAGAAGTGACCGGAATTCTCGAAGTTCTAGAACCAATAAACTCCCAGACTCCTAGAATTCAAGTGCGCATTATCAGCGCTGGAGATTTAAAACGTGTTTTGACTTCATTTATGATGTAAGTTTTTTGTTTATGTGAATGAGAATGTATAATCATTTTCCAGATGTCCGACTGATTATTATCACTTTTTGGACAACAAAGATGGCACATTTTACTGTGCTTTCGATAACAAAAATCAGAGTCAACGTAACGTGATTGGTTTTACAAACACTCAACTCGACCTTAAGGATGCCATGTTGAAAAAGATTGTAGACTGGTAATCCTATTTTTACCTTTTATGAATTTTGGATCATGTTAGGCAGTGCCGTTTTAGTTTCACAGAATGGAGGAGACCACAGTGCGAAACCCTGCTCAAATTGATCGAAAAATCCGATAAAGAAAGTAGCACGATCCGTAGCTCCTGCTATAGTAACTCCTCAATGAAAACTGAAAGGCGGTCCAGCATATCTGCCGTCGATATTAGCGACAATGAGAACGGACAACAAGAAGGCGAAACACGAGTTTTGGAATACTTCAACCATGTTTTTGAGGAAGTTAGACGTTCTCCTCGCGCAGGGCCGAATCAAAACAACGAGGAGGCCGACTTGGTATAGAATGAAGGTGATTGCTTGAAGGATTATATATAAATCAGTCAAAAAGAGGACGCAAACCAAACGCTCTGGGTCGGCATTCTGAGAGCGTTTCTAAGGCTAAAATTGATCGTCAAACTTCCGCAAAATGTAATACAATGAATGTACAACGTATTGATTGACTTTTGAAACTGTTTAATGATTGGATTTGTAAAGTAATCAAGCAGAAACTGTCGCAAACAAACTGAACACGGAAAACCGCAAAGACAAACAAAAGCGACGCAATTGAACTGCAAGATAAAACAGCCGATTGGAAGCCATTTTGGCCAAAAATCGTTTAAAAAATGCACACACATTATATACTTTAATAGACAATGTGCGTCGGTTTCTGTCACCGCTCCGCTCCATAAGCGTCCATTGAACAACCACAAAAGCCAAGGCCAGTCTCGTAACGAACAAATCAACACAACAACTTTTTTCCATGTTTCTAAATCTGTTGATTTTAGATCGCTTAAAATCAATCGCGTGTCCTCAAATCACCCCTCAAATCAAACCTCACCCCAAAACGCAAACGCACATGTGCGTGTAGTGCGTAGAATCTATCTCTCATTTTCCCGGACATAGAAAATTTTTTGAAAATTTTAAGGTGAAATTTTGAGAAATGCGTACAATCTACCCAGATAGATTCGACCGCACTTCACGCACAATCTACTTTTGCGTTTTGGGGTGCTCAAGCCGTTTTCAGTCGCTCTGATCATGGCCGCTACAAAGGGCGGAGGTGAGGAAGTGCGCATCGTCGACCCCGTCGACAAGTACTCCGTTCTCATTGTTCGGGTATGTTTCCAACTGTTTTTTCCGGCTTGAACATTGGTTTATAAAAATTTTGTCTTCAGGGAACGATCATCGGCACAGGCTTGTTGGGATTGGCTTTATTCGTGAGAAACTCAAAGTTGGTAAGTTGTTTTTATAACGATTTGGTATTTTTATATATAAAAATCCTTTCAGTTCGCCAAATTCGAACATGTCAGCCACATCCCGAAGGACATCATCGCCAAGGAGATTGAGCTACGTGGCACGGTGCGTGAGGTCACGCCAACGGGATACCTGCGGGTAGAACATCGTCCTATAATCCGACTTCCGAGACTACTGACTGGCGGCAGCAGCAAGAAGCCTGTATGTTTTATATATCTTTTTTCACTTTTCATGACTGATTTTGTTTCAGGTAGGCTTGCTGAACCTCAAACTAGCCGGGCTCGACATCTCGCAAGCAGGATTGTCGTATGTTTCGAAGGATTTGCGTCTCACAAATAAGCCCGTCTTTTTTACGGTTGTTAAACCGACTGCCGGCAATTCAGATGCTGTAGACGCAGATGTTGTTTATAAAAAGGTTAGTTTGCTTCCATTGAAAGAAGATGATTGTAATTAAAGTGCTTTTAGACCGCTCTCGGCCGAACCAACTTGAACATTGACCTCGTTCGACGTGGCTATGCTCGTGTCTTTGCACCACATGATCCCATCCATCTGAAGGCCCTTCAACACAATGGCGCTTATTCGCGTCTGATCACCCGTCTACTCACCAGTGAAAAGGTCGCGGATCGTCGTGGTGTCGGTGTTTGGGAGCGCGATGGCTGGGTTGAGAGTGTTTCGAGCTTGCCATCGGCGACCGGGCAGATTATTCGGGCTAATCCGGTGACAAAGCTTTTGGTATGTCGATTTGTCTTGATTTATGAAACAAATTTCAAGCGTTTATGCCTTTCAGATCCTCACCTACAATGTTCTGCGCGATCTCGCTGCCGTTGGCTACATCCTCGCCAAGCAGGGCTACTACCTCGGCGTCGCCCTCGTCCAGTATGCCGGCGCTGGCTATCGTCGATTCGCGAAAGCCGTCGATCGCCTCAGTGAACTGTACTCCTCGACGAAATCCCGCCGCCCGAAAGCCATCGAGAAGAAGTGAATCTCGAAGGCTGCCATCCATCCCGTAGGACCTACCCACTCCTCACATTGACCCCCGCGTGTGTAGATACAAAATTCGACTTTAGCGCCGACTTCTGTCATTTAAATTTCTAATTTTTATAATGGAAGCAATTTAGGATTGATTCTTTTTTATATATTGTTGTCCTTACCGATTTAAGGATAAATTTTTGCAGTTAAGGAGCTTGGATAAAAATCTCGAAAATGTTGCCTTGTTTCAAAAACAGTCGCTCTCCAAAGGCTCTGTCAAGTGTATTTCTTTGGCGACTTTTAATCGCGAAGACCGCCTCAGGCAGTCAGAAGTTTGTTTGCCCTTGTTTTTTTATGCATGCATTGTTTTTTTACCATTGCCGGGTCCTCGTAGAGAGAACGATTTGTGTGAGTCCGAGACCGGCGACCCTGTTCGCAGTGCAGTTACAGATCATCGATTGCAGGGGGTAGTAGTGGAGACCGGCCGTAGTTTTGACAATTTCCTGTTTCCGGTTCATGATTCCACGGATCAGTCACTCGCGAGTGGTCAGTCCTAGGATGCTATGGTTTGTTGTATGGCTCAATTTCGAGGCATGTTCCGCTGCAAATAGCTTTCGGCCATTTTTTCTATTCATTTTGTGAAAGTGGAACAGTAATACTTTTCCACTTTTCGGTTTTAATTTATTCCGTAATCCCATTTATCCGAGCAAAACCAAACCAAATAACTTTCAAGGCGTTCGTAGACCATGAAAAGACTGAAGAACACTTTCGCGTTATTATTTTCCTCCTTTCAATGGCTTGTTTTTTCCTTCCACTTTCTTTTCGACTGACTCTGAACGGTTTTCCACAATGTAATTATCGGCTTCAATTCACTTACACAGCCATTTTATTGCCTTCTTTCCACCCCGTGGTTACATCAGATGCTTGCATTCGCATTTTTATAGCTTTCATATTATCGTCTCTTTTTTGGCCTGTTTACTTAATTCGGGCAAGGCAAGGCAACCAACGTTTTCTGGAAGATGACGCATCTATCTTTCCTAACTGCAACCCTGTCCTTAACGTTTCAAGTTTCAATGACCCGCAAGTCTGTAAGATAAGAGCCAGCGCATCTTTCCCGCGGAGATTTAATCGGCTACCCTTCGCCGGGCTGGATGGATAGATCAATTCAAGCTGCTATTAGCTCATTACGCTGACCTAATGTTCGATATATACGTTTTTGCAGAGTAGAGTAGGGTCTATTTGTCGGGTGAAGGTAGTGGTTGGCTGGCAGTTGTTAGTAACGGACGTACGACAACGTTCTCAGATCATATAGGTAGGTATGAACCCACGTGTAGATAGATGCGTATCCGTGTGAATGATGAATGAACAAGATCACCCCTCGAGGACACTGATCATCTCCACCCCGAGGGCCTCGCCGACCAACAGCTGCAGTTCGCCCGACCAACCGACGACAATCGTCTTGCGGTTTTTGTGGGTGGGTTCGATTAGATTACCCAGGCGGTAGTCCGTATTGACTGCCGACAACGACGACGACATCGTCCGAACGCCCGTGTATTTGCTTCTCCTCACGGCCTTTAGCCTGGGCTAGCGCTTTTTGCTCCCACGCGGGCGATGTCAAACAGATTTGGGAAGTACCGTTTGTGCTATTCACTGGCCCGCCTAAAAGCCGTTTATAGGCTGTTTTTTGTTCCTTCGCAAATTGCAACTTTCAAAAATGTCAATCTTTAAAGCCCCAGCCTCCCACTGCGTGATTTCCGCCTTCCAGATCGAGCCAATTATCCCCACTTCCTATCCATAAACGCCTTCAAACCCATTTACACCTACCTATTACCTCAAGTTCGGCCAAATTCCCCCTTCTCTGTAAAAAACTGCCAAAATCCATTACATTTTAATGCGTTTTTCACACATTACAGAGTCAACCTTCACGACTCTGCAATGCTGGAGCACTTTGGCTAGAAACCATTCCATTTTTTCACGGGACTATAAGATATCATTTTTTCTCCACTTCCCAATCTTGTTTAATATTCATATGCCCTGAGGACACTATTTCCGCCGAACAAACCACATGCCGAGTCAGACCTAGGCTAAAGTTCCGAAACCGCCTGAAGGCATCTGCTTCCTGATGGCTGTATTCATGTCACTCAGTTTCATGTACTACTTTCGCACTTTTTTTTCGTTCCGGCTTTTTGCGCTTCTTATCCCGGCTGTTTCGAGCCTTGTTTTCCGTTCCCGCTTCCGCCCGTGTTGTCAAAGCTCGTGCCGAACGTCGGCAACGTCCTTTTTTCCGTGATGTTAACGTGCTTTTTGGTTTTTGTTGCGTTCTTCTTTGGCGATGATTCAAATAACCAACTTTTTGGATGCTATTTTAGACGCCTCGCCTCTTCACACGTCGTCCAATAACAAATCGATCAGACCATCAGGGTTAGCGAGCGCTTTTTGTGGCGGCGTTTGGCCTCGTTCGGACTGATTGGTGATGTTGATGATGGATGTTCTCAGCTTGTAAGCCGACGGCCTTCGTGCCCCTGTGTTTTTGTGTTTCGCCCGGAAATTCTTTTCTGAGTTAACTCAACTCAAACTTCTACCTACTGTACTGTATCCGTATTCTTGGTTACCTCTCTGAATCATGGACCAACAACAACACCAAAACAACCCGCCAATTCCCCGGAAATCGGTCAACCTCGCTACACATGAGGTTCCGCTGCTGCGTCCGACGCCGGTTTCGTCGATCGGTGCCAGACGAAATGCGCCAATGCCGTTATCACTCTATGATGGGGCTCACCATCAGCACAGTATTGAGTCGCCGTTTAGCAGTGCCGGTTTGACTGGTTATTCGTCGAGTTTGCTGGTAGGTTTTGGATTTTTTGACCGTTTTAACCAATTTTTCATTAAAAATTATCATGAAAGTTGAATTTTGACAATCCTGCACTTTGCAACAGTAATCTGTGATAACCAATCTAGATTACTTTCACGTCTGACTTCCTTTTACATAAGACAAAGTCGAAAACAAGTGTTTTTTAATTATAACATTACAAATATCAAACTTTTACCTACGTCAAAGCCACTTTTTATCGGGTTTCATTATGCCATTGTTTATCCCTAACGCACGTACCACTACTGACATCTCATTTACTTTGCTTGGTTATTTTATGTTTAATCTCCTTGGCTTCCTCTTTGTATTTCAAGCCCTCTTTGCCAGTTTTGATTTCGGATTAGACCGTTCTCATATAGCTTCGCAGACACGCGCGGCAAAAACGGCGCCCAATGTCAGTTTCGCTTCCTTCTACGGGTCTACCGCTACTTCATTCGTAGCCCCAAACTGCATAAAAACAAAACTTTAAATATCTATTAGGCATAGTTACGGTGTCATTAGATGACTGTAGTTGGGCATTCGATAATTTATGTCTCTCTAGTTTGGATTAGAGACAGTTTTGAGTAGGAGGGGGTGTCTTGGCCTCGTCCGCTCATTTAAATACGGTTTTAATTTGACATTTTGCGTGCCCAACGAGCACGGAGGCCCGTTTAACCCTCTACTCTCACTACCCCATTCAATGGCATTAGTGTAGTACCTTTAACTAGTAAAATACAAATCCATGCCGTGAGTATTGGCTAAAAAATGGCATTGCGCTCCCGTTTTGGGCGTTGTATTCACCTACCTTTTCTCGCGGAGGTACAATTCGGAAGTGACCACGCTTATCGACTACTCCGCATTTCTTTGTCAGTTTTTGCAACAACTCGCTTAGCATAATATAAGCTATTCAATTTAGACCGACATTGAGGCCATTCTAGAAGCTAATTTCCAAGTGTCTCATTTCAAAATATGCCACAAACTTCTTGAATGTTTTAAAGTTGGCGACCACCAGACATCAGTTTTCGGAATGTATTTGTGATTGTTCATTCTAAAACTTTTTAATTTATTCTCTCAAGCCGCGTGTTTCAAGATTTTATGTAGCCCATTCAGAGCACTGCGTATCGAATTCAGCCTTTTATGACGCTATTTCGCCTGTCCTTTGATGGCATTTTCGGTGTGCTTTTCAAATGAAAAAAGCGCGCACCGACCAAGCCTTTATCCATCCAAAAATGGATAAACATTTACATAAAGCATTTTTAAGTAGCCTTGCTACTGTCATTTGAACTTTGCCGCAGACGCGCTTGTCTTTGTTTCACGTCTGTGTATCAAGACAGTGAGCGCATTCAGATTAATTTGCTTGCTCATTCATTAGATTAGAACTTTTAGAGTGATTTTTAGACGTTGCCATTTACGGCGCCGTGCGATGCGTTAATCTTCTTTTTTTAAACACTGCTCGCTTAAGCAAGCCCTGGTGATAATATCGGGACACGACGACATGGGTGAGCTTTGGCATCGAGGCTGTCTTTTATGTCCAATGTCGTCCGGCAAATGTTTAAAATTAGACGAAGCACTGCGGCTCTTGCTGCCTCTTTTAACTTGTTAAGCAAGTCCGGTGCGCAACACGGACTCTTTTTTGCCAACGGCTAATCTACTTTCAGTTGGCTCACATGGGTCCGTTAGGGTTTTCTTTGTTCCCATTTTACGAGTGCGCAATAACGATTCGTATTTTTGGCGTTTTTTCATTCAAAAATGCGTATCGAATTTGGATTTAGTGTTTTTTTGTAAACTTTTTTTAAGCCTTAAATTGCGTTGTTTGGCTTCCGGCGACGTCTTATTATCGTGTTCACCTCCCTCATTGCACGTGTTCATTCATTTAGAGCCTTCTTTTAAGTGTCGATGTCAGTCCAAACGACTACATAGTAGGTTCGAACCATGTCGAATCGGTTGCGTCGCTTCGCCGACAAGCTGGCCGTTATCCAGATCTCGCTCGATCCGCCGTCTCCGCCATTGCCCGTGATTGCCGAGCCTGATTGTCCGACGCCCCAGGCCCATGGTGATGTCATCCCGAGCTTTGCGGAGTTCAGTTTCGCCGTGAACGCATCGAATCGCAACTATGACGGATCGAACTATCTCCAAGTTCCACGCCTCGAGATGGACGAATGCGAACGGCAATGCTCTCCCCCGCCACGACGATGCTCCCAGATTTCAACGCTTAGCGAGAACAGTTCGGTGTCGATCTCGCTGAATGACAGTTACCAAAACCTGTTGTCACCGTTCAACTCGCGAGGCCGAAGTGCGAGTCACAGTTTCAGTGAAGCCCAGGGCGACTTTTTGTTTGTGATGCCGTCGAGACCGCTTAGTGCTTTGGTGGGTAACGTTAATTGAATTTTTGCAAAAGGGAAGCTGTTTGAAACGAAATGTCAACGTTTCTGCATTCCTTGCAAGACCCATTTGTCATCCCTCATCCCTGACAGAACCCCTCCCAAAAGACTCATTCCTCCCAAACTATTGGAAATCAACAAAAAAGCATTCCAACCCTCAAAAAACAAGTATCACAAAGACCCGCCATCGTTAACGATGCTTCATTTTGTCTGTCACATCTGTGCCGTCTGTCATGCCTCGCTTCCTGGAATAAAAAGGACCGCCGAAACATGGCCCTACAGTCCCGGAATGCCGCCGTTGTTTTACTTCACGTCTGTCGCGTGTGGAGCATTTTATTTCCGTTACTTTCGAACCGGAACGAAGCGTGTCCAAAGGGCATTGTTGCTTTGCCGACGCTCGGTAATGCTGTGTCTTGGTTTGGTTCCCGGTGGCAGGAGGGCTTTATTCGCTGTTTTGGTTTTGTCCCAATGACATCATGCATCCTAAATTCTTTTATTTACTATAAAATTTGTGCTTTTTCTACAATTTTATTATGGATTCTGTTGTTTTAAAACGGTTTTTATGGTTAAAATGTAAAGCGTTAGAACAGTCTACTTGGCTTGTACGTTTTGATTATTTTTTGCCATAATAACAGTCTATTTTTTGTTTTAACTTTAGTTTGTTATAACATGTCTGTGTAAAAGCGACCGGAATACATTTTTTTTATTTCTCGTAACCCACCTAACAGTAGCCATTTTCCTACGATCAGTCAAATGACAATTTGTATTATTAGTTTTGTGGCTGCACTCTGGGTTTCTTTGAATTTGAAGGCTGTTTTGGTCAACTTCAATACGGTCTAATGATGTACTGGCATTTTGTGGTAGCCTTTTTGACAACAAATTTGCTTTTATGGGGATTTATGGGATGGAAAACTTGATAAAAACAAACTTCAGACATGTTTTTTAACCATTTTTATACATAACTTTTCATTTTTAGTCAACTCCAGCCGATTCCATCTCGCCCACAGTTCTCCTGTCGCCAGTGCTATCACGTCCGGTTCGCTCCCAATCCGCCCACTCATCGCCCTTTCTACGGCATCTCACGGCAGTCTCTGATAGTGATTCTGAAACCCAGGGCCAGGGATCGATTGGAAGTCGCCCTGGGAGCGGGATCTGGTCCAGTGCGACGACCTTCTGCCGAGGCGGTGGATCCAGGACGTCGAGAACGAGTACGAGCCGGGTCAGTGAGTCGAGTTCGCCGCTGGCTACACCACCGAGGTACTGCTCCTCGCCGACACGAGCCCTTGGAGGATGTTCATCCGGTAAGTTGCTATTTCCACGCTACTTTTTTGATTGCTTATTAATCTTTCACGTGTCTCATACCAGCTGTTTGGGACCTATTTTTACGCTTTAATCCTGTTCTTTTTTTTCTTTATCTCTTTGCAAAGCTTCAACATAACTGCATGTTTCAATTTTAACTTCTAGCCTCCCAAGTTCTAGCTAAACATAGCCTTCCTTTTCTGGAACATAAATACCATTAATTAAAATCGTTGGTATCCATCTCACCCGACTGAATGCTTGTGGTTGCCTTTAAGCCGCGCTTGCCCTTGGCTTTTCCTCCGTCACTGTTTTTGGTGTCATTGTTTCTCATCGACTTTCTGCGAACGGCATTGTCATTCCTCGTTCCTCGACGACTTGCCATTTAGTAGTTCCGTCGTTTGTGCATGCGCTGCTTTGCCCATTTTGAAGCCGTTCACCAAAATCGGAAACCGATTCCATTCCCCTACTACTTCGTTGCTGTCCTCCCGGTGCAACATAATGATAGTTTTGATGATGCAAACAGCTTAAGTCACCGGCATTGCGCACTCATGTGACACGTGCCACAATACTGCTACCTGTCTTTGTCATTCGACCCTTGGCATTGGATTAGTTTTTGCGCTTTTCTAAGTCTTCAATATGCCAATTCATTGGATTTGGAATCAGGGTAAGTGAAAGCTGAATAGAATTTACTTTGATTTGCCCAGATTTTTTTGCATAGCTAAGTACCTTGTACATGCTTGTGACACGCTTCCTTTGGAATCTCAATGCAAATGTCACTTGCACTAGGCGTCTTTTTAATTTTTTTGCCTTTAGCTGTGGCTTTCTGGATGCCAAAGTTGTGTTAGACTAGGCTTCGTCTTACGTTAGGCCAAGCTGGTTGCGCATGCGTGCTTCTCCGTCGTTGATAAGTTTTTTGCGAGTGTCCGTGACAGGGCGTTTGTTTTTGTTTTTTTTCCTTGTGGCGAATTCATATGGGTCTTTATTGGTTTTTCATGCTTTTAAGTAACTATGTTACGTTCATTTTTGGAAAATGATGGTATTGTTTATCATTTTTGCCTGTTTTTGGTTTGCTATTTTGATTTTTTTGCAATTTTTATTAGCTTTCATCCTTCTTTGAAAAGGTTATTGTCTGCTTTGGTCATATTAGACAATTGATGTTCTCGCAACGGAAAAAACCATCTTTCAAAACAGCGATTCATGCCAAAAAAGTAGATTAGAGGCGCCTAAAAGAGGCAAAATCGGTCATTGTCAAGTTGGATGTTGAGTTTAGCCCGTTTTTCAACAAGTTACACTGAAAGCCAGCCAGACAAGAACCACGGACTGTGCCGTGCCCATGCTTTTTGGACCCTTGCCGCGAACTCGTCCGTCCACGCAAGAGCGAGCTTTATGAGCACTGGACAACCAGCCCAGACCTCTTGTGGTCCCTCGTCGATCCAGGCTTGTCCGAAATGCCGCCGGGCACTACGGGGTCGGTCCACCACCGACACGACGGCACTGCTCCGCTGCGCATTTTCTTCGATATTGACGGGGGCGGGAACGAGACCGTTTCGCGCGTTGCCTGCAACGTTGGTGTCCTCGCTTTGCGAGGACCCTTGGAACTTTTGAGTAGCCAGTCGTTCTTACAATGTTTTATTTGGCTTGTTTTTCAATGCTTTTGACTCGGTTTTCACTTTTTTGTGTGTTGCTGTTAACACCAGTGTGCTAAATATCGCATTTCTTATGTTATATTTTCTTTTTGTTAATCCCTTGATGCGCTAAATCGTTGTAGTAAGCGACAAACGGCTTAAATGTTGCGCTTTTCCCGTTACAGCTCTCCACGTTGTCATCGTCAAACTTTGTGGATCTATATTTATCAGCGGTGTTGACCTTCTATGGCTCGGTGACGCTGACTTCCGTTCACTTTTTCTGGGGTACATTTACGCAACTCCCGCGTTTTTCTCTCTTTACTTTACCTTTCACTTCAGTTTTTACATTTAGTGGCATCATTCATCGGCAGCTATTCTCCAAACAGTGCCCTTTAATGAATGGAGAAAACTTTTTTTCCACCCATTCATTCATGCCTCGAGGTTGTGCCGGATTGCGTGTCGTGCCAATCCCGCGTGACATAAAGACATGTTTATATTCTCTCCACACCGTGGTTCTTAATGCTTTCGTTCTATCCTTCGGTTTGGCGCTGTTCTTATTCACTCCTCCGCCGCCTGCGCATGTGAAATTCGAGACTTGAGGCACTGCAAAAAGGGAAAAGATAAAAAAAACCGAGAACGAAACCCCCTACATTTTGGCTGGCTAACATAGGTCGGCGCCATCCGGCGCGTCGCGTGAATGCTGCCATCCGAAACGGCAAGGAAGGCGATGGCGAAAAATGCTGGATGTTCAAGCGTGTGCTTGGGTTTTTCTCTCACTGTTTGGTTCGGCATCGGCTTCGAGGCCCTACTTAGGATGTCATCATTCCGCTGACTGACAGCGTTGCCGTCGTCGTTGGCGTTGTCCTCGAAAACTCAAAATAGGCTCAGCCGAGAGCGCTGAGACTCTCAAGCACTCGACTGACTTTAAAAATAGGTTTTTCGCAATCTAAATACGGCACTTTTCACGGAACCAAACCTTGTTACCAGTCATCGAGCCAGGCATACACATTCTTTGCCAGTTTATTAGCATCTAGAATGCCGTTTTCCGCTAAAAGAAGTTTTTATTACCCCGCATATCTGAAACTTTAAATGATGTTGGTTTAGCAAAAGTTTGAGAGATTGTAAGTTGTTCCCAGGATAGGATAGGGTAGTAATTGCCCCCTTGCCATGTGAGCTGAATTAATCGTCCCACGCACTGTGTCCTTTTTGAAACTTGAGAAAGCGGTAGTTAGGCTTGTTTTTTAATTGTTTTCCACACTATCAGTGTTACTGTGAAATGATAGGTTGTATCAGTTGAAAAAAAGTTCGCCAACGTACCACGTAGTACATGACTAACACATTCTTGCTGCCTGTTGTCCACACGTTTCCGCCCCATGTTTGCTTATCTCTTTTTTTATTCAGATGACCTGGTCTATGCTTCTTTTTGAATTGAAAACGAACACAAAACTTATTAATGTGTTATTTGTTTTTGTACTTTTTGTTTTGTGGTGCCGTTTCCGCTCACTTTGTCTTTTTCAAGTGTCGCCATGTGGTGGTCTCCGCTTCGAAATTCCTACTGCGTTTGCTTTGCTTATTACAACGATGTCAAAAAAGTTGGGGTCGTGTTTTTGTTTTGCATTTCATTGCAATTGCTCCCCGATGGGTCCTAATCAGTCTATTTTTCATTCTTATGCTTTATTTAGTGTTTTTAGTTCTATATTTTTGTCATTTTTGCAGGGTCCATACCCGGCCAGCGCTCTCCTCGCGATTCCCTGCGTCGACATCGCGGTTCGCCCCTCGCCGGTGCAACAGATTCCTTCGACGGGCATCACTCTTCGGGCGGTGGCTCCGGCTCGCATCATCTCGTCGCCCCGCAACAGCATCGCATCCAACGCAGTGTGTCTGATGCAGTGGAACCTGTAGGCGGAAGTGGGAGCAATCGCAGCCTGCTCAACGAACACCATCTGCATCGGATCAACAAGATGCGTCGACGACCATCGACGGCCGTCTCGAGCAGTGGGAGTGGTATTTCCCTTCGACCTGAGGGCCTGCTCCAGCATCAGCCATCCTTTGAGATCAGTCACAGCGGACGGGGTACATCGAATTTGTTGCGAATGCGAAATGTGCCACTGGGGCATTCTGATCCACAGATCTACACAGCGACACCGGTCACGAATGCGTCTCCAGTGCCTTCTAATCGGTTCAGCGTGGCCGGATCACGTCGATCTGTGCTTCTGGCAAGTAGCCCGTTGATGGCACTGAAGTCTGGGAAGAAGGATTCACTCTCCGTTTCACCTAGAACACGGTATGGCCGTCGATCTGATGCCTTTCTTGGAGCTTCATCGTCGCCGTCACCAAATTCGCTTTTGGCTACAGCCGGAAACGCCAGGCATCGCGTTCGGTCATCGATTTCTAGCGCGTCGAATCCACATCGTCACCACAAAGTTCACGGTGTCCCTATGCGTGCCGGGTCATCTCTAGCCGCTCCAAGCGCCGAAAATCGACGTTGGTCTCTGGCTTCGCTGCCTTCGAGCAGTGGTTACGGTACTCCTGGAAGTACATCGGCATTTTCGGTATGTTTGCACTTTTGCAATAACAACATGACTGATTGATTTACACTTTCAGAGCCAGTATTCATCCCAAGAACACTTGGCCGATTACCTGAACGATCTTCGCATGAATCCGCGCTTCGACAGCAACGACAGTTACACCGGCATGGATGAAACTCTGCTTTTCCAGCGTCCGAGATCGCGTTCATTGACGTATGTTTTGGCTTAATTTCTCTCTTGAAAATGTTAATTGTCAAAATTTCAGTAGCCCTGTCCGCTTTAATGCCCCAGATTCATCGACACCCGTGCCATTGGTGACGTCTGTCTACAAGGAACGCTTCCCCAAAGCCAAGGCCCAGATGGAAACGCGTTTGCAGACTTTCCTGCTCGACAACTCACCGCTTTCCGGTTTCACGACCTCTGTTGCGCTTGATGTCGCTCCATCGAGCCCCCAGTCCGTCAAATCGAAACCATCTTCAACCATTGGATCGCCGTCTCAGAACCAACATCGTCGTCATGGCCGTTCGAGTCCCCGACCAACGAGCCCCCTTCCACGACCAATCAGCCCTCTGGCGACTGAATCCGCAATCGCTACCCCGACTGGCGTCGTTTTCCGGTCATCGGCGTCGTTCAACAATGTCCTCGGTCTGTGCACGACTCCATCCATGTTGGCACCGAATTCGCCAATGTCCTCGACCGCGATGGCTTTCCCGTCGCCTTCTGGCTCCATGTGTGGAAGGTCTAGCTTTGCTGGAGGCAGTGCAGCCGTCGCTGTTGCTGAAACCCTTATGCAAGCTGATCCGGCACTGCTAAGGCTGCTCGGTGATGGCGCGACACGCTTCTTGCATCATCAAATCTGTGAAGTCGCTGCTGATTGCTTGCAAAAGTCTCGCGATGACCTCATCACGAGCGCATACTTCTGTGACATGTCGCATCGATTGGAAGAAACCCTCGTCGAAAGTCAAACCAAATGTGGCCCCGAATCGTGTCGATACCTTAGTCGACTCGTCAAACAGGTTCTCATGATAGTGTCTCGGGCTGCACGACTTCTGGAATGTCTTGAATTCGATCCAGATGAATTTTATCAGCTCTTGGAGGAGGCCGAAGGCGCTGTGCGGTATCAACTCGGTTCCGGAACAGCCCGTGTCCCCGACTTGCCGCAATACATAGTCGATAAACTCGGATTGAACAAAAATCTCATCACCGACGATGGCGAGCTGTCTCCAGATGAGGAGAAGTCCATCAAAATTCCAACAGAACATGCCGTCAAAATGCGATCGAAGCCGTCCAGCTCAGATTCGACTGCGCACGCATCAAGTGACCCTGCTCCGACCGATTTGAGCAGCCAAGCGCCGAAGGAAGACGATTTCGAGTCGATTCGGCTCATTTCCAATGGAGCTTACGGCGCTGTCTACCTTGTGAGGCATAAGAAAACGCGACAACGATTCGCTTTGAAAAAGATGAAGAAGACAACCCTGCTTTTGAGGAATCAAGTCGATCAAGTCTACGCCGAACGAGACATCCTGACTTTCACTGATAATCCATTTGTCGTCTGTTTCTACGGCAGTTTCGAAACGAAGCAACACCTGTGCATGTTGATGGAATACGTCGAAGGTGGTGATTGTGCGTCTTTGCTAAAGCTGGCTGGAACGCTGCCATTGGAGCTTGCTCGGCTTTACATTGCTGAGACGGTACTAGCCATTGAGTATCTACATTCTTGTGGTATCGTGCATCGTGATTTGAAGCCTGATAAGTAAGTTTTGACATGATTTGAAGCTTAAGACGGACTATGGGACAAGTTAACAAGTGGGTGATCACATCTAAAACTTTTATTTGAGAAATCGATAGAGGCACCTAAGACTGCCTTGAATCTAAAATATTAGGGTCTGAAGTCGTCTGGGAGCGAAGTTATGATTTTTTAAAAATCGGCTTCTGAAATCAATTTTAAATTCATAAGTCGAACCAATTACCTTCTAAAGGGCTGAAAATTTTTTTCTAGAGTCAACTTTCGATGCTGAATCCAATGGTGATAATGAAAGTTTGATAACAGATAAAAATTTTATAGATTATTATTTTTATGTAAAACCGACTTTTTTCTTTTTAAGTTCGGGTTGCGTTTTCTTGTGGAAATCGGTCCTTCATCATCTTCCAATCAATAAAAATGTGTTTATTTGGAATTAAACGGTTTAAACGGTGACCCTTTCCACCATTTACATCAAAACTTGAAAAAAAATTTCAAGTAATCACAAAACCGATAACATTTTCGAACTCTACATCGAAAATAAGCCCGCTTTGCATTGTTTGTTCTTGACACGTGTTACGTATTGATTTGTTTGTGTTTATTTTTTTTGTCCTGATCGCAATTGACACTTGACTCGTCGATACACCCATAGCGCAGTTGGGTAAGGCGGATTTGTTGCACCCCCACTCGTTGGGTTCGTATTCCTGTTGTTTTTCTCGAGTTTTTTGTTTTGTGATTTTACGTTTGGGCACGTGAACAAAACCCTTTTACCCTGAGCTCTCTTTTTAAGCTTTGACTTCGGAATGCATTCAAGACTTCA
>KB454988.1:43338-60044 GCA_000341325.1 Panagrellus redivivus
TACCGTTACCATCTGACAAGCCTGATGTGCATATTTTTCTATTCGATTCTGTTTCGAATTCCCATTCCATTCGAGCAATGCCAAAAACAAACTACTACCTACGTCAACACTTTGAAGCAACTGCTTTCCCATACTTGAACAAAATAAATGAAGACAGTCGATCAAATGCTTATGCTTTTTTGTTTGGTGAGTCTAATTGATTTTCAAATTTAGAATAACTTCATTTATATTTTAGGTAAGACCGTAGGCTCCGCAAGTAAGTCTCCGTTGTCAGCGGGTTTTTCAAGTGATTATCTTAATGAAACGGTTTGCACCAAAGACCTTACCACTGACCAATTTATCGCATTTCAATACAAAGAAGCTTCGTACAGAACTTTAATGAGTGAAGATTGGCGTAAACCAGTATTTGCTGCGCCAGATTGCTGGGGCTTCAACAGTACACCTGTCGATCACTACATGCTGTATGTTTTAACAAATTTGAACAGTTCAAATGTAGAAAATTTAGTCCGCACACTTTACGCGCCATTAACGGAGACTACATGACTAAAAGCATGCGTAACAGCATCTATGATGGGATGTGTCGTGACAGCTATGTGCCACAGATGGAATATTTACAAAATTTGTTTGATAAGTTTCCAGATGTGCCCAAATTTACAATAACTTGGATGACACATGTAGCACATAATGACCCGAATGGATTATTCCATGCTGATGACTATTTTTACAACTTTTTTAAGGAAAATGGTGATAAAGTAAACAGTATCATTATTACTATTTATAACAAACATTTTATGACAATTTTAGTTAACTAACTCGTACATATTCCTCATGGCTGATCATGGACAACGTTTTGGACCGGTGCGACAAACGGTCACGGGAGAGCGTGAGGACAACAATCCGGTGTTTCTAATATCATTGCCTAGTTCGCTTCGTGCCAATGGTAGACTTATGTCGACAGTCCGAAGCAATTCTCATCAACTTATCAGTCATTACGACGTGTATGCCACATTTGCTGACATCGTTGCCCCCTATCGATCCCAAAACAGCAAGCAACCCCTTCTCCATGGAACCTCCATCTTGAAACCCTTGCCTCAGCCACGGAGTTGCGATCGCCAACGGATTCCGTTTCAACATTGCATCTGTAATTATCCGAAACAACAATTGCCAAATAACACGACCCCAGCACGTGAAGCCGCTTCTTTGATGGTCGAAAGGATGAACAAAGCCCTTGACAAGTCTCAAAAACTAACAGATATCTGTGAACGCCTGACGTTGAGTAGTGCCCCGGTGGCGTTGGAAAACTTTATCGTTAAAGGCAGTGTGTCTATTTTCAAAGTGACTTTCGCCGTCTTACCTGGAGAGGGAAAGTTTAGTAGCTACATTAGCCAGGATCAAAAAACCAATGAATTGACTTTATTTGATGGTGTATTTCAACGTTTGGATTCCTACGAGAAAACGGGTTACTGCGCAGGAAACTTTAAGTTTGCCGCATATTGTTACTGTCGTGTACAACAATAAAGTTACGACTTTCAGTTAAATCATTACATTCAGCAAAAGTACATCCTTTATTGAAACTTGAACCGTTTACAAAAACCTAATGACGGAGTGTGTTCGTTTTGAAGAATCATGGGTAACTGTTTTTTTATTAGGAACACTCGCTAAATGACAACAATAATCAAAAAAGTGAATTGAAATCGATTATTAGTAAACTTAGGACGGATTAGTGATAACCAAAATTCACATGAACGTGTGATAGAGTTAGGCAGGCAGTGGAATGTATTTGGCAACAATTTCGAAGCAATAACAACTCGGATTTCGGAATTTAAGATGTTCGCGTTTTACATTGAACTCGGTTTTCTTTGAGGGTTGTTTTGAGGTTGGTGATTTGGTTTAGAAGGGCGGCGGAAGCCTTTTGGCATCTGAAAAATCCGTTTTAAAGTTGGGGGTTTTTGTGCACACAGTTGCGTGCAGTCACGCACCCGCGCAATTTTGCATACACAGAAAAAGCGAAGTGCGCGCACACAATTTTGTTAAGATATTCGGCAAAAATAAAAATAGTAAACGTACTTCGGTACCAAACTGCAACATGTAGCAATCTTGTGGCACTTGCGATGAAGCATCTTCCGTTCCCGGCGGCATTTGCGTTCATCACGTTTCGCCACTATTTTGCGTTGTTTTTTGCCTCCTTTTTTGTTTTTCGGTTTTTTAATCGGTTTCGTATTGATGGCAGAGATTAGTTTGTTGAATTGATGACGGCATTTTCGGTCCTGGAACAAAACTAATTATCATTTGAAAGCGTTTCTGGGGTGCTTACGGTATCAGCTGCTACAGTAATCACCGCATCATCGACAAACTTCCGAACGCAATCCCGTGTTTTTTCCGTTTTTCGTAAATGCAAACCAGTAATTTGTGAGTGAAGTTCATGATTGCGCTTCTTGCTGCATTTGTTGGTAGCGGGCAAATCGTCATCGAAGGACCGGAAACTGCGCCGGAATTCTCGACATTCGCGTTGTTTTTCCTCCAACTTTTCAAGACAGGTCGCGTAGTTGTCACAGGCTTCGGTCTGGAAGCATACATTAGAGATTGGAGATTGACAAAAGTATCACGTTTCAACTTTTTTAGAGGGTTCGTCATTTTCTCACACTTACCTGATCAGCTGCTGAAATGTCAGCGTAAATAGAAATGAAAAAAACGATAAAAATGAAAGCATGTGAAAGCGTAATGAAGGCCATTTTTGGTGGGATTAGGACTAAATTTGTGTAGTGTAGGCTTCAAAGTGACATAGGTACTCTCGGGGTGTAATTGTCGTCTGAAAAATGTGCGTCATCATTGGCATTGATAAGACTTTGAAGGTTCAAAATGGCGAAATTAATCTCAAAATTCAATGAAATGTGATCAAAAATCCACGCACACACAACCAGTGAAAGTAAAACCGAACGAAAATGATTCTCGACCAACAAAGCAAGCAAGCAAACACCGAGATCTCTTCGATCCAAACTGTCATTAGCTAACAATTTACTACCCCTTGACTGAAATCACAAAAAAAACACCGCTCACACTGCGCGATCCCCAAAACCATCAAAGTGAGATGGGACCGACGGAAGCGTGGGTGCGTCCTCGAAATTTTAAAAGTCCACAAGTCACATCACATGCAATGCACGTAAAATGACATAATTTCGTTACTTACTTACTTTCTCATTTAATCAAGTCGGCTCTTCAAAAACTGACATAAACGCGTTTGTGCGGGTGTGCAAACTAATCAAACATCATTTCCAGCGTGGGAGTACTAATTTGGGCACGTGCTAACAACATTGCGTGTATTCAAAAAGATGAATAAACAATGCTAATGTTTTGAAAGGTTAAAAAACGCAAAAAAACACTTGACCATCCCCGTTCTACCATGCTATGTTTAGCCGAATGTCATCCATCGACTGCCAAACGACATCTTCCATGTCAATTGTTGCTTTTTTCGGCATCGTCGCAGCAACAATCTCAGCCCAGTCACCGAAAACGGCCGCCATTTTCGTCAAAAGGCAGCGTCTTACATTAAATTGAATGATGCGTCAATGTCTGGCAACATTACACTGCTATGGACCGCCTTTTGGGCATGGTGAATCCGGCCCATTTGAAGGGGTCCAAAAGTCCATCAGAAATGGCAATGACCAACCAGCTTTGAGAAAGGGGGCTTTTATGAATGAACGTAAATACAACTAATGCGTTACGAGAAGGGTAAATGCTGTGTGTGTGCGCGGAAAGTACAAAAAGAATGCCGGTTTAAGCTTGGTAAGTAATGACTTACCAAATATAAAACGCATTTTCTGGGAAAACCGAACACTTTCTTGTTTATGAGAACACTTTGAAATTCAAAGTAAATTAAAATTGTTGAAACTTGACAGACAGACTAATCTGAGGTCGTAGGTGACGAATTCACACATGAAAACCGGATTCGATGCCTTCAGAATCCTCCAGGATTCAGAATCCGTCTCGGAGAATCCGAAGTCAAAAACTTCCAAACAAATTGTGTCAATCGATTGCCCACATTAAGACAATCATTTTCTTTTTTTGATGACGGTGATTAGACTATTTTGCCGGAAGTTATGAAGCTTCAAAGTCGAAAAAAATGACGAGATAGCCTTTGGCACTCTGTAGCTCAAAACTGTGGTAACTGGGCATGTATTTTTTTGTCTGCTAATGATGGCACTATATAAAAAGAACGTTTTTGCCACACGGGTATGCATTTCGAGGTTGGGGAACATGTTCAATTTTGGCACAAACTGATTTGCATTTACCGTTGTTTACAAATATTTTTGTAACGCAACAAGTTTTAAAAAATCCGTTTTCCCAAAATTTAAATAATTGTAATAGCTTTTGGTTAAGAAAATATTAAACTGCTTACTTGCCATAATTATTAGTTCTTTACAATTTAGTACCAAATTTTCAAAAAAATCTTATTGCCACTTTGCATGGCATTTAACTTACAACCATCAACACTAACTTCTTTCATATGATGTTAGCATAATTTAGTTTTTTGGAAAAAAGAAAATTTCCAAGGGGGTTCGAACCCTCATGTATGTGGATGTCAACGGCGATCGGACCTACTTTACCGTGCGTGCTAAGGTGGGGCGCAACATTTGTAAAGAAGTCGATCAAATCAAAAGATTTTGACGAATAATTTTCTTAACCGAAAGCTATTACAATTATTTAAATTTTGGGAAAACGGATTTTGTAAAACTTGTCGCGTTACAAAAATATTTGTAAACAACTGTAAATGCAAATCAGTTTGTGCCAAAATTGAACATGTTCCCCAACCTCGAAATGCATACCCGTGTGGCAAAAACGTTCTTTTTATATAGTGCCATCATAAGCAGACAAAAAAATACATGCCCAGTTACCACAGTTTTGAGCTACAGAGTGCCAAAGGCTATCTCGTCATTTTTTTCGACTTTGAAGTTTCATAACTTCCGGCAAAATAGTCTAATCACCGTCATCAAAAAAAGAAAATGATTGTCTTAATGTGGGCAATCGATTGACACAATTTGTTTGGAAGTTTTTGACTTCGGATTCTCCGAGACGGATTCTGAATCCTGGAGGATTCTGAAGGCGTCGAATCCGGTTTTCATGTGTGAATTCGTCATCTACGACCTCAGATTAGTCTCTCTGTCAAGTTTCAACAATTTAAATTTACTTTGAATTTCAAAGTGTCCTGGGGTCTTTTGGTTTTCCCAGAAAATGCGTTTTAAGCATACGCAAGGCTCAGCTGTTTTTTGAAACGGAAAGGGAGGTCTTATGCTACAAGCCTAAATCGCTTGCTTGCTTTGAACAGATAATGGATGGCATGTTTATGAAAACGAGTGATGAAGAAGCTTTGTTTTTCAAAAGTGTGACTTAATCACGAGCTTGGAACGGGACAGACGGAGAAGTTTGGGGTGAAGATGGATGAATCACGGTCTATTTTCGGCGGGGCACAGCAATTTTGCCAGTTTATAAAAAGTTAGACTTACCACTTTGATGGCACTGGAGGGCACCCGTTTGTTGGTCATACTTCGTCACGTCGGGCCAATGGGAAGGATGGGTAAATATATATTTGGCGGCAAAACTGCGAAGCGGGTTCGCAGGCCGAATATGGCGCTGGAAAGTGGGGGTGGTAAGTGTGAAAATCACGAAGGTGTGAAACGCGAGGTGTGAATTTTGGGCAAATTACGTTTGATGGGCGCTGAACTTGATTGAGGTACAGTTTTGAATTGAAAATGGAGTCAAATTGGCAAAAGTACATGAAGAATATATCAAATGAAACAACGGTCGCCTTCACCAGTTTTGAAACCCCAACCAAACCCGCCCTGATAAGCCTTCTCGTCCAGCCAGCTGCTTGACTGACCGAACGGCCAACATCAATAACAGCAGTTTTATGATTATATAAATCGACCCTGGCGATGCTCCCGTGTCTCCACGTACAACGTGACCCCCTCGTCGCACGCGAATAGTGCTGATCGGACCCTTTTGGTCCATCTCTGCCCCCAAAGTCAGTCATCGATGACGCCACCGAAGACGACGTCGGTGGTGGTCGACCCCCTCAGGGGGGCTTGTGAACCGAAGGGCCGATGGGGCGGTCCTTCTGATTAGAGGACTACCTGTTCGTCCCTCATCGCCTCGCCGATGCAAGCAGACCCATTGGGGATAGCGATGGAGCGCCTGTAGGCTGGTACTACGTCGTCCGACTGGCGCCCCTTTTCGATCACTTTGACTCTGTGCAAGGGGAGCAACGCGCCCCCAGCTGGCACGACGACCCGCTTTTTGTTGTGGTGGCGGAGCAAGAGGCGGCGGGGTGCGACACACCATGGTGGTGATGATGGTGTGGGGCTCTATCCATCCCCCATCCATCGTATCGTGGTGCGTGTCTCTCGCGCAAGCACAGGGACCGTACCAGCCCCCGAAGACACAGTGTAACCCCCGACGTCTAGCCAACCGACTTGACTTCACCAACGACCCATCAACCCCGAGGCTGGCTTTAGTCTCCATCGTCCGAATCTGTACTCTCACGACCTCATCATTGCCTGTGGCCACGCACGACACGCATGCGCAATGTTGTAAAAGTGACCTCTACGCACGACGCGTGCTTCGTGTCTTCTGGCGACGAAGCGTGCGCGCGTGCGGGGGCGACTGACGACGGTTTATGGTTTTGCTGGAGGGGATAGATTTTTAAAATTAGGCAAGCCTGCATATTTGACGTAACATAAGAAGAAAAATGCATTGCAATTCGAAATCGAGGGATTCTTTTGAAGGGGCCGGCGACGTCGCGATACTTGAACAGATCCTACGTGACATTTCGCAACTTATTTGGGTCAACTTCACCGGCTACATAATACATATTTGCATAAATGGTCGGAAAAAAGTTTTGAGGGGTGTCGGGATTCGAACCAGGTACTGTGGAGGTGATGGAATTTGGGAGAAGCACGTTGTCAATCGATAATGTCTGCATAGCGCAGTGGATTAAGGCGCTTCGTAGCATCTGAACTAGCATGGGTTCAAGTCCCATTCGCAGAGAACAGTTTTTACTATTTATTTATAATTGTTTAAAATGCTTCAATGCACTAAATTTCTTATCAGTTTTTGAATTACAAAATTTGCAACATTGTTTCTCCGATAACAATCTCAGCTAACATAAGCGCAAAGATGCGCATTCGTGCTCAAATCTCTTCCCATCATTGCCTGGTGCTGCCTGCCACAGCCATCCGTGGACCCGCCGAAAAGGACATAGCCGTGGACTGACCAGTGGTCACTCGGTCCCCGCAAGCCCGGGCGGCGGCAGCCGGCCACGGGGGTGAACGGGGCGGTACGGCCTTGCCGCGGGGACGGTTGTTTGTCAACAATCAACAACCGCCGACAGACTCGCACACCGACGACCGCTGGCAACAACCGCAGGCGGGAGCCCACCCAGTGCGTGTTTGTATGGTTTGTCGGATCATGGCAAAAAATAAAATGGCAATTTTTTTACAATTTCTGTGATGCTTTTTTGTCAGTTTGTTTCAACGAAAAAAACAATAAGCCCAAAATGCCAGTTGCTTTCCAGATCACCCAGAACCCGCTCATTACCGGAAGCTCATACTGTATCACGCCAGTTTAAGCCAACTATAATTACGCTTTCGCCAGCGGCTAGACCAAATCCCATAATTGCGTCACAGCGTATAGTATATCGCATTGCACACGTTTCGTCTCGTTAAAAACCCTCATTACTGACCACTGGTCAGTGACCACGTCCCAAATAAGTGCTCTTAATCATTGACTCCCACCAACTAGAGTGCCACCGGGCGTTAGTGCCACTTTTAGTAAGGGCAAAGCCAACGGCGTCACTCAGTGACAGGCAGGCAAGCTGCGAGTTACCCCCTTTAGAGAGCAAAGGGGGCAAAAACGCGGGTGTTCTCATTTACGGACACGGTCGTGTCATCGGGTGCTCGGACGTTCCTGCCGCCGGCAACGGTCGTCGTCACCCACCCCTGGAGGCATCTCACCCAGCCGGCTTAGAGCGGTAGTGGCGCGAACGGGATAACACCCCCCTCTTCGTCACGATCCACCATGAGCTCACTTGCACATCCCACGGAATTGGAGCAGCATGTCAAGACAACCAACGACATCAAAGTTATAAATCTTATTTCAAACTTTAACGCAACAAAATACCTAGCAGACTGACAACAAGGAAGAAGAAAGGCACGTACTGTTCGATTGGCAGAGAATCGCTAACAAACAGCACCGATAAAACGTCTAAAAACGGGGATCAACCAACAAAAACAACGTTTGAAGCCTTCAAAAAGGGCTCTACTACGGTACTAACTAAAGGAAACAAATCTAAATGGCATGTTGGTGATGTTCAGAAGTAAGAGGTTCGTGTGGAGGTTCAAGTTTGTTGCAGCAAATCACACGGGTGTTTCGCGTTTCGGGGCATCAATCTGAAAGTTCGAAATGCTACCGTCAAGCCAATTTAATTATCAAAACTTACGCCCTTGTGGCGGATCGCCGCCTGTTCGGCTTCAAGCCACTGCATCTTGTGAGCGTGCTGCTTCATGGCGAGCTTCACGTTACGATCGATCATGTCAACCGTCAAAACACCATCCTCAGAAGCGTAAGCGGATGCCTGCCAGCCAAAGACCAACTTGGACAATTCACGACCAGACATGCCATGCGTGATCTTGGCGACATCTCCGACCTTGGCGACCCAATCAAAGTCAGCCAACTTCAGACGCTGCTTACGGCTACCAGATGTCGCGGGCGTCGCAATGTACTGGTCAAAGTATTGCAGCAAGATACGTTCACGCTCGCTTTCACCGGGCAAGTCGAATTCGACGAGCTCATCGAGACGATCGTTAACGGCCCAATCGAACTGTTCCGGCTGGTTGGAGGCGACGATCAACATGAATTTGCGGGACTGTTCACCGGTACGGTACAGGAAGGCGTTCAACATGGCACGCATGTCCTCGCTGATCTGCTCGGTGGAGCGCTTACGCAGGAAAGCATCGGCTTCATCGATGAAGAGGACAAGACCATTGCGAGAACTTTCAGCCCAGTCGAAAACCTTGTGAATCGCGGAGACACCGTCCTTGCCCATGGGGGCGACGTCACCACCGGTCAGGATGGCGTAATCGAGGCCGGAATGGCGGGCAAGCGACTTGGCGAACATGGTCTTACCGGTACCGGGAGGACCGTAGAAGAGCACATTGCGGAAGAGACCGTAGTTGCGCTTCGTGTTCTTGGTGGTGATGGCAATGTCGCGGAGACGGGATTCGAGTCCGGGCTGAAACACTTGTCCATGATCATTAACAGTTTATGCAAATCCAGTGCCAAAACTCACATCAAGAACAACACCCTTCAGCGGATCCTCCTTCGAGCGGAACACCTGCTTAGCAACCTGGATCGGATGTTTGAAGGTTTCAATCGGCGACAATCTCGACGTCTCACGGACAAGCGATGGTTTGCCTAACCGAGCTTCAACGTACTTCGCGACGACACCAGTACCGCGCTTAGCGGTGTACCAACCGACGGACAAGGCCGTCAAGGCAGTGACGGTAGCGACGACCTTCTTCTGATCACCGAGGAACTCCTTCAAACCCTCGCCGATAACAGTGCCAGAGGTTTTGATCTGCTCAATGATGGTCTTACGACGCTCTTCCTCAGAGGCACGCATGGCTTCCAAGTTGACGTCGCGGTTTTCACGAGCTGCCTTGGCTTTGGCCTTGACTTCAGCCTCAATACGCTCCAAATCATACTTGTGACGAAGCTGCAACTCGTGTTCGATGGTCGACTTGCGGAGAGCTTCCTGCTTCTTGACGGATTCCTCCTGTTTGCGAAGAGCTTCTTCCTGCATGCGGGCCTTCATGGCGAGCTCTTCTTCCTGGCGCTTACGGGCAAGTTGGTCTTGGTAATCGGCGCGCTAAAACACAGCAGTTAAACATGTCAGTTTAAAAGTAACAAAATCTTACAGATCTAGCATGCTTCGTCTCCTCGTGAAGCGTCTTACGTCGCTCTTCCTCCGCGACCTTCTGTGAATCCGACTTCATCGCCTGGATTTGGGCTTCGACTTGCCGTGTTTGCAACTCGGTCTCCTTCTGACGCGAGATCTCTTGAAGTCTCGACAGCTCCAAAGCCTGCTTCGCATTGGGGCTCTTCTCAAGCTCCTTGGCAGCCTTCGCAGCGCGCTCGAGAGCGGTGGAGTCGAAGGAGAAGTTGGACTTGGCACCGACACCGCCGCCAGAAGGACCACCTTGACCGTCGGGACCGGATTCACCTGAAATACGATGGTAACACACCAGTTCCTTTCAGTTTATACAAAAACAAACCTCCTGGAGGTGGCACCCCGAAATCCGGTGGCATCTGCTGCTGCTTGCTTCCCATACCAAAAAGCCACGACATTCTGAATCAGTGATTTGTTCTTGGGTACCCGATACTGAAACAAATGTCATAATAAAACCCCCAGTTTTCCTCGCATCAAAAAGTATTTCAAAAGTTCTCAAACTTTGAACATGCACCATCGCTGGTCGCTATCAATCAATATCAATCCAAAGGGAAAATCTTCATTACCCAGACCGGCGACGACATAACTTAGACCATTAAAGCCAATAACTTATTCAAAGTGAGAAAATTATATAAAATTGCAATGCTATTTACAACATGTGGTATTACGAGGACTTGTCATAGATGACGACAACCATGTAATCACGGTCCGGGGCGACCATGATCTCGTTCTTGCTGGTTTTCAACCGGAGAAAATGGACGTCATTCGACGAATCAAGCTCCTTTGTCACGCTCTTGGCCTTGTCGCAGAGTTGACGGAGAAGGGAAGTGTGTTTGACGGTTTCTTCGTCGTTGAGGGTAGAACGGATTGCGCGGCCTGAAACTTGAACATGAGAAAACTTCATATCAGTTTAAAACCAACCTAGTGAGTCCATGATGACGACACCGGTGACACCCTTTTGGCTTTGCATGCGCTTGACTGTTTCTTCGACGTCCATTTTCTACAAAATCAAATTGAGTAAAATCGACAGAGCAACAACAGCAAGTAAAATGGACATATATCACCCATAACTTCGCAAGAAAGACAGTTTAAAATCTATTTTATATCGCTTAGAATCGACATTATACAATGACGTAAAATTCTCATCTAGATAAACCTCAAACGGAAGCTACAAAGCTCTTAGAGCACGCCGGCTTTAGCGAGGGCAGCCTTGGTCGCGGCTTCCTTTTCGGCCTTCTGTTCAGCCTTGATCGCGGCAGCCTTGCTGGACTTGTTCCACTTGAACAGCACGAAAGCACCGATGTAGGTGGCGAGGGCGGCACGGAAGATGTTAGCGCGACCTATAAGCGCACATATGCATCAGTTTTCAAAGAATACTATCATTAACACTCACCGAAATCCTCATGGGGGTTCAGGTAAGCGCGCTTGGTCTGGACGACCGACTGCCAAGCGGAACGAAGGGCGGCGCTCATGTTGATAAGTGGCAGAGAAGGACTACCTTAAAAAAACCAATAAAACTTATTTCACCACCATTAACAGTTTTTAAATATCAAAGCGTTTCAAACGCCAAACTTCTACAAAATTCAAATACATCTTATAAGTTTATACGAAATTAACAGTTTTGAATTGTTGGGATAGATGAACACAAAAAACCATACGTCAGAGCCCAACAAATTAATGATGTAAAACCAAAGATATAACTTTGTATCGGAGAAACAAAACCAAAAAACAATACAAATATAAATACGCAATTAGTTAAATGTAATACAATCAGTCATAATAAGTTGGTAATGAGATACAAAAAAGGACAGTACTCATAAAACAATTAGGGTTTCTCCCAGATGCATGTTGAGAATGCAAAATTAATATTACTTAAACAAAAAACAAAAACAGTCGACTGACTACGGATTTACCCGTCCAACGCAGACAATGCACTCGTCAAGTAGAGTGTGGCAACTGTGCCCTTCGTGCAGATCGGCGAGGCTTTAAGATAGTTAATGAGCAGATTCAATTCATCAGCGGAGAAGATCTCGTTGAAGGTGTTTCCGAGTCCGTTAAGCAGACTGCGCTCGGATCGCAACAGTGCAACGATCGATGACGTCGGAACGTTGTCTTCGAGGAGGAAGCCACGTTTGGCACAGGCGATCAGCAAGGTTGCGATGAGGTTTTGGGAGAACTGAAAAGATATGATGAATACCACAGAATACACAGTTTAAAACTTACGCTTGAGTAGGCCAATGTATCCTTGAACCGTTCAGCATCGGCAAGAGTGAAGAAGTTGGCCAATTCTTTGACGTCAATGGCGGCCAGTACATTGAGAACAGTGTGAAGGAACTCCGTGTTCGATGAATTGGACACCTTCCGCGAGTACTTCCGCAATGTGTTGAAGACATTGGCAATGATCTGGATCTTCATCTGCAGCGAAGCAAGCTGAATGGCACGAGCGACGAGACGGCGGCCCTTGACGATAACCATGGTCATCGGGATACAACCCTCATCGAGCGACGAGTTGTACAGGGCAGTCATCTTGGAAGTAATGTCGTTCAAGCATTGCTGGCTCTCCGAAGGTATGTGGATCCGGCGAAGAAGGTCTTCACACTCGAGGATCAGCATGAATCCATTCTCAATGGTGAGGAGGACCGTTCGAAGACGTCGCTTGTTGGCATCCTTCGACGTGATAGTGAAACCGCTAACAGTGGATTCATCATCGTCATCAACGGGAGCGACGTCCAAAACCTTGAAGCATTGGCGCGGCATCGAAGTAGACGAGGGCGTCGGCTTGCCCAGAACACCGGAGAAAGTCGGGGGAGTGTAGTTGGAGGGGTAGGTCTCCTCCAAGTTGTAGTACTTGCCCCTGATTTTTGGTTGTTTCCAGGATTCGGGACGCTTTTGAAGGGTGTTTTGTTGCTTCCAGCACGTGTAGTAGTAGTCATCGACATACTTCTCACCGGTTCCAAGGCATTGAATCAGCTGAATTTTGATCAACCATTCGCGCTCCTTCTTCGACATGAAGCCAGCATACGGATCACAAGCGAAGTCAGTTATTGTCCTCTTGGAAGGCATGCCAACGCGGCGGCGATTGCGGCTGGCCGTGCTTCCATTTGGCGACGTGCAACCGGTCATCATGCTGGGCGAGCTACGAGCATCAGAATTGTTTTGGTGATAACCGTGAGGCGTACCAAGCGGATTCATCGGGGAAGGGGTCGCATTTTGAGATCGCTGAGGGGTTGGGACACGCATGGGAGGGTACGGGGGAAACCCCATCGGACCAGGGGGCATTCCTCCGGGCGGCAACGGCATACCTGGAGGCATCGGAGGAAACGGCATACGACCACCGGCAGCCATGGCCATCATGTAGTTGTAGGGGTTGGGACCGGGGCCAGGACCGAAAGGCGGCAGGGGCATCATTGGAGGGTTTCCAGGGGGACCGGGTGGACCTAAAAAGAGATAGGATAATAAACGCCAGAGCAGTTTATAAAGTAAAAAACAAACCATTCGGATTTTGCTGCATCATCGCCATCATCATTCGCTGATATTGCATCATTTGAGCCGCAAACATGGGATTCATCGGAGGACCGCCAGGAAAGCCAGGAGGACCTTGGCCAAGACCGGGTGGCATCGGCATCTGAGGTGGGCCGCCCTGATGAGGAGGGCCATCATTCCGATGGGCAGGATGTTGTTGTTCCTGTCGATGATGTTGGTCATGACGTTGCTGATGATGGTCCGGGCGCTGCTGCTGGTCTTTTTGGGCCTTCTTCAAGTTGAACTCTTCCAACAACTTCGCTTCCAACTCTTCAGCGGTAACCGCAACACCTTTATTCGGTTCACGGTTACTGTGAGCACCTTCCGATACACCGGTAACGCCAGGCTGGATCCACGGAAGCTCGCCAGCGGGTCGAGGTGATGGACGATTGACGCCAATATGACCAGGAGGAGCATTCGCAACATGGCTTTGATGGAGCATGTTCGAATTGTCCGAACCACTGGTAGGGAAGTGGATTGCACCGGAAGACAGCAGTTGATGACGTTCGATTTCATCGAGCGTGAGAGCACCAGAAGGCTTGCCCGGCGGCGATGGCAACTGTGGCTTTGTCGGGGTTTGTTGGTACGGATTGTATCCACCAAATTCGATCCCTGAGTGACCACCCCAAAGTGATTCAACAGAGCGAAGAGCAGCCTATAAACAAACATAAGATAAAATATATATAAAAACAGTGAAAACAAACCTCTTGAGCCTTCAACTGCTGAGACGAGTTTACGTCATACCCAGAAGCTCGCGGTTGCAGATTCAACCCTGGCTGGGCATAGCCTTCCCATCGCTCAGCCGCTTCTGGTCGGCGGATATCCTTGGACGAACATGGCTGCTCATCTTCGAGATCCGTGTTTCCTAGTTTCAGCGCCAGCGACTGAAAGAATTTATATATATAAAACAGGAAATAAGCGGCTCAGTTTACTCACATTAGCAGCAAAATCACTCAAATCAGCTGGAATATCCCCAATATCACCGCCAAACGTTTCATCATTAACCGCATCATAGGTGGGCTCCGCGGCGTAGATTTCTTCCTCGTCACTATCGGGGATGACGCCACCGAACTCAAAGTCGTCCATGACGAAGGAAAGATCAGTCTTTTATCGTTTGGGAGTCAAACGCAACGCAGAGAAAACAATCAGAAATTTGCTTGGGACAAGATCCTCATCTGAAAAACACAGACTGAATCTCGCTAACAGCGGGGGTGGCTTTATTCATGCGCGAAAATGGAGTTGCAGCGGTGGCGCGATATCAGCCAAAAAGCTCGGAAAAAAGAAGCGTGCGTCCGTGTGTGAAGGGTTGCTTCCTCGGGTGTTGTGAAATGGGGCACTGCGCGTTTATGGAGATTTGCAAAAATATGGAGGGAAATTAGTTATTTTTGAATTTTTTTCGATGGATAGATGAGTTATCATGTTTGTAATGAAATGGTAAACAAAAAAAGTCGGAAAAAATAAGATGGTAACCAGTTTTTGTTAAAATATAAAAAACACCCAAAGGACGCATTTCTCCCACCTCCCCTTTCTCGAACGCAACGAACACACGCTTGTGTGTGCATACAGTAGAGCCGACGCAGCATTGTTCGTGGCGAGAAAACCTGCGTTGCCCTGTTCTCCCCTTTTTCTGCTTGACTCGGTGCGTGCAACCAAGCATACGCCGTTGGCAACCGCGCAGCTTCATGTCACGGGTCCCCAGGGCTTATTCAAATCCGACCAGGTTGTTACCCTGCATTTTACCCAGGTGTTTCCCCAATGCATGTGCTCAATGCTCTCGCTTTTTTATTCCGTCTCCCTCAAGATCAGTTTTTGAAATACGTCATTACGAAAACCCTTCCTCAGCTGTGACTTATTTTCGTGGATTACCCTTTGTCATACCACAAGCCCCACTTCTAGCCACTAACCATAAGTTTCTGCCCTTCTTTTTAACCACCGACCAAGACAAGCGTCTTTTTTAATCTTGACTGTTCGTGACAAAGCTGATGTCATTCAACTAAGCCCTGGGGCGTTTACTTTGCAAGCAGCTCCCTGCCAAAGTAATGATTGTCTCGTGTCGGCCACTTCCGTGCAAAGTGTTTTCCCGGCCCGTGCTTTGTCTTATTCGTCATTCATTCAAAAAGTTGATGCATCACTTTTAAACACAGTTCCAGCCTTAAAAATTCTTCACTCACCAATTCGCAAGCGCAAGGCAAATGGGATGAGGGTTGAATCGGACTACCCAAGTAGGTTATAATTTGTTTGGACTCAACTTTGAAGCACGTATAATTTAGCAATGGCAGTCGTACCAGCTGCACCAGCAAATGCCGCCGGTGAGTTGTTTGTTTTTACTCTTGATGTCACAGTTTATATATATTTCTTCTGTTTCAGAAGATCCGCAACCCTCATTCGTTGGACCTGTTGCCCCAGCAGCTTTGCCCTTGCCAGCTCCACCGAGTAATGACTTTTCTCTGCAGTGTGAGTTGCGAAAAATATATAAAAGTCGATTATTTTTCAATTTTTTGCAGCATACCACCCAGTGGATCAAGACAACCACCCATATGTTGGCCTCGTCAATCAGGCGATGACATGTTACCTCAACTCGCTGATCCAGTCGCTGTACATGACTCCCGAGTTCCGGAACATCCTGTACAAGTGGCAGTTTAATGGCACCGTCGAGGAAGCCTCGCGAAGCATACCGTTCCAGCTTCAAAAGCTGTTCGCTCTGCTGCAATCGACGACGAAGAGCTCGCTGGAGACGAGGGATTTGACGGGAAGTTTTGGTTGGGAAGGTAGTGATGGTGAGTCTTACAATAAATACACCAGTTTTTTAAATTTAACTTTACTTTTTTTTAGCTTACGAGCAACACGATGTCCAAGAACTCTTCCGAGTAATGCTCGAGGCCTTGGAACACCGATTCCGCAAGTCAGAGGAGCACAAATCCTTCATTCAGAACCTCTACAAAGGCACCATGGAGGATTTCATCAAATGCCACGGCTGCAATCGCGAGAAGATTCGTGAGGACATCTTCAACGACCTATCTCTGGCCATCAAGGAATGGGGCGCGACACAAAGCTTCAAAAGTCTCGAGGAAGCGCTACAAGCCTTTGTGAAGCCCGAGATCCTGAGCGGCAACAACAAGTATAAGTGCGAGAACTGCAACAGCTACCAGGAAGCGGAGAAGGGTTTCCGTTTCAAGGAATTCCC
>KB454992.1:0-18207 GCA_000341325.1 Panagrellus redivivus
GATGGTAAGGGGGGACCCTTACCATGCGCAACCCTTGCCGGCGAAACCTGCATACGGCCCTGTGGTGCACTCTTACACACGCCAACACAGCCCGGGGTCTTCACTAATGTAATGTAATTTAATTTTTTTCGAGTTCACCAAAGCGAAAAGCGTCTGTCGGGTTGTCTTCAGCCCCTACAGACGACCAATTTTTGATATTCCGTCACATTGAATTCACGGGTTTTTGAAAATTACTTCCGCACTCTGCGTGTGGCGCGTGTCATGTCCATCAGATATGCCTATGTCGCCTTTGAAATAAACAAAACCAACTTACAATGGTGTTTTTTCAGCAAATGATGAACGGCCCAACATCGCCAGTCACGTTTTTCACGTTGCCAACGGCCGCTGCCATCGTGACCGAATCGGAAAATGTGCCGTTTGCGACGTCGGTTTCCTCGCCAGCTCTGCATTTTCAATGAACTTCGCCGTCAGATGGCCCATCCGGTGCTTATCATCCATCAAAAAACCATCATTATCGCATTGAAACTATTGGGACTGAAACGGTTTACTCTAATCTGATCATCAATTACTTCATATTTTCGTGCAAAGACACAATGCTGCGATACTTTACTTTTTACAACAAAGCCGTGTAGAACCATATCTGGTCATAGATGCATTTCGTATACGTTGTCTGTTTCTAGTTCAAATTGCCCATCCTTTGTGATGTCTTGTAATCTCTGTGTTAATAGCCGCTGGCAAACTTCTTACAATAGTCAAACTCGTCATTGCCCCAGTTAATGCAGAGCGGCGGTGCTCGTGAAGTCGGATTGCTCAATGCCGACCTCGGCAAATTCCTGTTCTCGCGCGCCACGACCACCACGCTCTGCCCTGAGGCGACGCAATTCGCATTTTTTCTAAAATTTTTTCATTCAATATACCCATGTACGATGCGTAAACTGTATTTATTCACAAAACTCATCCAGGCTAATCCAAAACTTGCTTCTAATCAATCCCTTTTCAATCTGGTTACAGTTATCGATTAACTCGATCCACTTCCTCCTTTTTTCAAGTGTCATTGCGCGGTGGCAGGACCGGTCGCTCAATCGACAACCAAATATAGTCTACATACTTGTGAGATGTGTCTTTTGTATTGTAACAACCGACAATTTGTTTCAGTCCCCTAAAACTTGTTGTGTCTTGTTTTTTGGCACCCCTCCATGCCCGCTGGCAGTGACGTTGGACCGGCTCGAGGCAGGGGCCACCTCATCTACCTGTTATGATTAACTCGTTTTACTTGACACATTTTCGGTAATTAATTTCATTCGGTTAATGGCGGCACAGGTCTTTTTTGTGTGCCCATTTCTTGTCAATCGTATTTTTTGCAATTACTGTAGTTTCTGTGTTGTTCTGTTATGACAATAATTGTTAGAAATAAACAAAATGAGCATTGAGGAAGAGTTTTGTAAACATTTGAAAGGTTTAATTACGTCGCGCGCTCTCTTAAATCGTAATTTTTTTCAGCGACATGAGAAAGTGCAAACATTTTTAAATATTTTAAACAAAACAAGCATATTGAACATTTTGTCATTTCCAAAGTAAAAAACAAAGTATTTAGATGCATATCGCAACACAGAATCATAAAAAAACTCCGTAAAAGCAGAATTATTTGTAATTGAAAACGCGTACACACGTCGCCTGCTCCAACACGCGGGTACCCCTCTTGCGACCACCTCGAAGTTCCCCTGCAAGGCGGAGGCGGACCCGCTACAACGTACTGAAGTCTCCCTCTCGCCGACGGACGGACGCGCGCGCATTCCGGACGCACGCAACTCTCACCGCGAAGTGGACTGGCGGGACATTTGGAATGACGTTGCCGATGGCTGTCAAAGTACACCGCCGCGTGGAACAATTTCGCTTTTCATTCGTTTTTGCGGCTTTGTTATTCGTTTTTTCTTGTTTGATCGTGTTCATGTCGGATTCGTGCTCGTTTTCATCCCGCTTATCAGATCGCACAACCATTATTCGTCTGGTTAAAGCAGGAGTTTGATTTTTTTGAACTTTTTTTAGTTTATATATATATTTTTCATTTATAATGTTTCGTAAGCGTTGAATTTGGTTTTATTCGATGCTACTAAGACAATGTCGTCTTATGCGGGATTTTTTTGCCCGTGTTTATCAGTTTCGATCAAAAAATATATATAAAAACATTTCAAAATTCAATTTCCAGCACCATGTCGGAGCCAGACTGGAACTGGGGCTACCAACCCGACCAAACCGCCCAGGCACATCATCAGGGTCAACCTGGAGGCTGGGCCCCGCCAGCTCCCCAGCACAGTGATTACTACGGCGGTGCTCCGACGCCACAGGCTCCAGTGTACGTGTTTTGTGCTACTTCAATTTCAATTTGACGTCCCAGACGATCACGTGATCACGTTTCAGACCACCAACCCAGCCGAATTACTCGCAATGGGACCCGAATGCGTCTGTTCCGACCTACGATCAAAGCGGTTTCGGCGGTGTCCCGGCCGGCAACTTCGCCAATGGCGCCCCAAATGCCTATGGCAACAATCAATTCGCTGCGGCGGCACAGGGCTTCATGGGTGATCCGATGTTCAATGCCGCTAAAACCTTCGGAGGACAATTCGCCGAGCAGCAGAAGCAAGCTTTGTCGCAGTACATCTCGAGCTTCAATTTGAAGTACTACTTTGCTGTCGATACGAAGTATGTCGGACGGAAAATCGGAATTCTGCTCTTCCCATTCGCTCCGAGGGATTGGTCAACCCAATTTGGCGGTGATGGAAAGCCAGTCCCAGCAAAGTTGGATGTCAATGCGCCTGATTTGTACGTGCCTTTGATGGCTTTCATCACGTATGTCCTCATCAGTGGCTTCGTTTTCGGCGTTCAGCAGCGCTTTTCCCCGGAACAGCTCGGAATGCAGACGACAAACGCTCTTTTCTACCTATTCCTGGAGAATATGATCGTCTTCATCACGAAATACGTCCTCAACATCTCCCAATCACTGAGCCTTTGGCATACCTTAGCCTTTACCGGATATAAATTTGTCGGGTGAGTTTTTTTTATCTTTATTTTTGGTCAAAGTCCAATAATTTTATACTTTGTCTTCAGAATTGTTGTTTGTTTGGTCCTCTATCTCCTCGGTGGCACCACAATCTACTACTGTGCGCTTGTATATATGGTTCTTGCTATCACGATTTTCCTGGTAGGTTTCTGCATTTGCAAACTTTAACCCCTATTTTCAATGTAAATAGTCGTTCTTTAGGCCCGCTCGCTCAAGTCCTTCGTCCTAGACATGCAGTCCGGCGGGTACAACGCCTACGACGGTGGCCGAAAGCGCAAGATGTACATGCTATTGAGCGTTGTCGTGACTCAGGCGCTCATTATGTACCTCCTCACGAGCAGTGTGACGTCCTACATGGGTGACAACCTCGATTTCGCCAAGATGGCTCTATCCAAGATGGGTGTGAAGAGCAAAGACGTCCCAATGACGGCCGATGGCGAGGTTGATTATGAGGCGTTGCTCAAGATGCCTTGAAACCGCCTCCCAGTCGATTGAAGAGTGCCTTTCTTGTCTTACATGGTCAAATAGTAACTTATTTTTGTTTTGATTATTGATTTTTATCCAAATTTTTATGTAAACAGAGTGCCAATGAATCGCGAACCCTTGGTTTGAGGACCTTTTTTGACTTAATGCGTTGAACTCGCTGAAACTGATATCTAATGATCGTCGGAAGCAAATTCTTTGTCCACATTAAGCGCCCAATTTCAGCCATGACGTGGGCCGACACGCTGGATGATCATCCATTGTTAGCGCTGGCCATTTTACTGGCCATCCAGCTGCCTATTTTCTACATGATCTCACCTAAAAGTCGATATTTCGTCCGAATGTTCGCCTACAACAGCAGCATCCTCTTCGCGGCCTTCATCTCCTCCTTCCTCGCGATACCTGGCTATCTTCGAGGCTGTGGAGCCAATACGTGTTTCGCGTGCTTCCGGGCCTGTACCCGATGGCTCGATGTCAATGCCGAAGTTCGGAATGCTGAAAGGCTCGATGCCGAAGGCAGTGCTGTCATTATTTCCAATCATCAGTCCTCCTTGGACGTCATCGGCATGGGCAAGGTCTGGCCGGATCGATGCACCGTCATGATGAAGAATTCGCTGAAATACGTCCCATTCTTCAACATCGCCGCGATTCTGTCCTGTACCGTCTTCGTGGAACGATTCAAACGCGACAAGGCTGCCGAAGCGCTACACAATGCCGTCAACTGTATTCTCGGCCAGAATTTAAAGATCTGGGTCTTCCCAGAAGGCACTCGCAATCCCGGCGCCAGTATGCTGCCCTTCAAGAAAGGCGCCTTCAACATTGCCGTCCAAGCCCAGATTCCCATCGTCCCTGTCGTCTTTTCCGATTATTCACCGTTCTACTCGAAGAAAGAGCGCCGATTCGATGCCAATGGCCAAATCGTCGGTGAAGTTTTGGAGCCTGTCTCGACCAAAGGCGTAAGTCCACCCCTCAATCCCATTTCCAATCCAACCACTCCACTTTAGCTCACCCAAGAAGACGTCCCAGCCCTCACAGACCGAATCCGCAACGACATGCTCAAAGCCTACGAGCGTCTCAGTGCCGAAGCCGCAAAACGTCAAGCCGAAGTCTCCGAAAAGACCAAAGCCGCATAATACCTTTTGTAAACTGATTTTGAAATTGATGTAATGTAAATATGAAAAGCTACGTGTGCTAAGAATTAACCATAACCATTTTCATTGTAATGTAATAGTCATGACTTACAGTACACTTACGTTGTTTGGCGTTTATTGTTTTGTCATTTAACGAGTTTCTTTGTTCAGTTTAGCATTTTGCCAGTCGGAAAAGAGAGCTAGAGTATGGCCATAATAAGAGAGATAATAATAAATGTTTTGTGTTTTATGGCGCTTTTTTGGCATATTGGTTTATCACCTTTGCTACTTTTCATCGTTTTGTTGGTCGTGGATAGCGCTAAATCGGTGGTTTCAGAAATGGGACTGATCAAATTTGCTGATTCCTCGGACGAAGAGGCTCAGGAAGTCGTCGAAAAGCCATCCAAAAAGTCAAAAAAGAAGGCTGAAGTCGAAGAACAGGAGGATGTCCCTGCCAAAAAGTCGAAGAAGCACAAGCATGAAGCCGTGGAGGCTGATGAGGACGAGCCCATGGAAGTCGATGAAGAGCCTGTGAAGGAGAAGAAGAAGAAGAAGAAGCGTGAAGTCGAAGAGGCGGAGGACGAGCCTGTCATTGAGGAAGTTCCGTCAAAGAAGAAGAGAGGGAAGCCCATGCCCCCTGTTCAACGAGATGGCAATGATAGCGATATCTTGGACGATATCGAGTACAATTATGCCAATGCTGAACGTGTTGAAGAGAAATGTAAGCCATTTTGCTTCTGAATATCCCTTTAAAATGGCAAATTCTAGTCCCCGGCACCCTGAAACGCCTCAAAGACAAATCTCTCCGCGACATCGACACGCCCATCGTTGACATTGACACCGAGAAGGACTACGACAAGGACGATGAAATGGAAATGCCGCTTCGTGGCATCCTGGTCGAGGGCCTCCCCTTCCATCATCGCTTCAACTATCCCCTCAAAGCCGTCCATATCCGTCGTCTTTTCGCCCATGGCGTCGTCATCCGTACGACTCGATTCACCCCCGAGGAAGACCACATCATTTTGGAGAATTGGAAGCGTTTCTCGACCATGCACGGAATCCCCTACGATGAAGCTCCGCTCTACATGGGCTGGCAACGCTACCTCGAAGACAAGGGCTCGTTGACCATGTCCAATCGCAAATTCAATGACACGACCAAGTTCTTCCCCTACATGTGCCAGGGCTTGATGCATCGTGCCGCCAATCAGGTCTACCGTCGCTGCTACCGTATCTTCGACCCGAGGGATGAGGAATTTGGTCTTTGCCGTGTTCGCCCGCAATTCAACGAAGAAGACGATCGAAAACTGCTGTCTTTGTACGAGGACTATGGCCCCCAATGGCAGCAAATCGCGATGAAGTTGAAGCGAAACCGATTCGAATGCCAGAAACGCTACACAGCCTTGACTGAACCAAACACGCAGAATCTGAATGGCGCTCTTTACAAGCCGACGAAGAAGTACTATGAGCGTGGACCGATGAAGATTGATGTCCTTTATTGTGAGTTTTTGCATTCTTTTGAGGGCTTTTTTCATGTTGGCATCTTTCAGTGTTCGTCAAAAGCCAATTGAAAGTCCACCCCGTCCAGCTGATCGCCACCGGCGTCGGAGTCGAATCGGAGCGTGCCATCAACTGGAACTCCATCGTCCGGAAGTTCAATGGCGAGCATTCCGTTGAGCACTGCCAAGAAGTCTGGGAAGAGCTGAAGGAGAAGCTTCGCAAAGCTTGGAATGACGCTGGCAAAGACCCGAAAATCCCGGTCGATGTTGTTGAGAGCGCTGCCTTTGGCACTGTTTTCGAGAAACAGAAGCGTTTCAGTGCTCGGATCGCGGCTCGCTGCTTCAAGATTCTGCTGGAGTTGGCTAAAGAGCAGGAAATCAGTGAGCTGTATGATATCAATACGGCTGAGCTTGAGGAACGGTATGTTTACCTTTCCTGTTTCTTTCACTTTACTTTTCAAACAATCGATTTCAGTCTCATCGCCGCCGATCTCACCTTCCGAACCGTCTACACGCCCGCTTCCACCGTCCTCCGCACCGTGAATCGCATCCTGCTCGCTCTCCGGAAGCACAACTTCCTGCGTCTTCTCCCGGCCGATGTAACCATTATTGAGTTGATTGGTCTGGTCCAATTCATCGCGAAAAAGTGCCGAAAGAAGCTTCGTTTGGACTTGTCCCCGACGACGATGCTCATCTACGTCCATCGATACACGATCAAGAAGCTCCATAAAATCCCCCTGAAGGGCTACACCATCCTGACCCCGAAACAGTTGTCTGCCGTTGAAGCCGCTACGAGCGGTGAGGAAACTGGCGACGAAGACGAAGAAACAACTTCCGTGAAGGCTGGCGATGTGCCGGAACAGGGAGATGAAGAGCAGGAGGAAGAAAACGACAATGACGAGGATGAAGAACGTCAAGAAGGCGACGAAGACGGTGATCTTGAAGTTGCTGAGGACGAGGACGATGAGTGATTTGTTGTTAGCTTTATCCGTCGATCGTTGTTATTTTGGTTTTTGACTTGTTGAGTTTTGTTATTGTTGTTTGTTTTGAATAAATTTTATCAGTTTGGCTGTTTTTATCGACATTTTTCCAAGTTGTATCGCTTTTACCGATATTTTCACAGTTTCCAATGACTATTTCTAATTCACTGTCATCAGATGCCATCAACACCGTTAATTCTCTACGGCACTGAAACCGGTACCGCCCGAGATTCCGCGGAAGCCCTGGTCGAAGCCCTCCGAATCTGCGACCTTAATCCACGATTATCCGGCTTCGATGAGATTGAATTCAGTTCTCTGCCGGATGAGGACATCATTGTTGCCGTGGTGGCGACATCTGGCCAGGGGCAAGTCCCTTCAAACATGCGAGAATTCTGGAGGAAGATGTTAGCTAGGAATTTGCCGGCTAATTTCTTTTCAAAAGTTGGTTTTTACTTTTTCTGAAAGTTTTTCATCGTCTCATTTGCAGACCAAATTCGCCATCGCAGCCCTCGGCGATTCCAATTACTCGGAATTCAATTTCGCCGGAAAGAAGTTCTATCGCCGAATGCTGGGTCTCGGCGCCACAGAGCTGACCCCCATCGTTCTCTGCGATGATCAACACCAAAATGGAGCCGATGATGGCATTGAAAAGTTCAAGATCGCCGTAATTGATGAGTTGTTGGCCAGTAAACTGTATCCGGAAATGGTGGCATTCGATTCGGAAAAGCAGCTCCCTCCGAAATATGTGATTCGATATGTCGATGAAGTGACGGCTGAAGAGAAGGAGGAGCTGGCGAAGGCGGCTGAAGCGGCTTCGATTGGAAGCGATTTCTTCTTTCTTGAAGTGAAGCATAATGAAAGGGTCACGGATGAGGACCATTTTCAGGTTGGTTTGACCATTTTTGATGCGAAATGAATGACTTATGTGTTGCAGGACACCCGTCTGATAACCTTCGCCAACGACGGCCACGCCTACAATCCCGGCGACGTCGCTCAAGTCCAGCCTGTCAATCTATCTGAAAGTGTTGACTTGGTTTTGGATTCGCTTAAAATTGACGCTCAAACCCTCGATCGTGAATTCTATCTGGAAAAGTCGAGCCCCCATGGATTACTGCCACCGGCACACATCATTGAATGTGAGTTTCTATCTTTTCCAAAGCTACAGTACCCACAGTGATCTTCTTTCAGACCCGACAACCCTGCGAAAGTGCTTCCACAACCTCTTCGACATCCAAGGCATCCCAAATCGCGCCTTCTTCAAACATCTGTCCAGAATAGCCACCAACCCCATGGAGAAGGAGCGTCTCATCGAATTGGCCGATTTGAACAATCTCGACGACTACCTCGACTATGCCCGTCAGCCTCGACGTTCCATGGCCGAAGTCCTTCGCGACTTCCACGCGACTGCCCCGATTATTCCGATTCCGCGCCTATTCGAGATGTTCCCCACCATCCGGACACGTTCCTTCTCGATTGCTTCCAGTCATGCCGCATCGCCTCAAGCTTTACAACTGCTCGTGGCTCGGGTCGAATTCAAGCGAAGATATCGATTACCAGCACGATTTGGGCTCTGTTCCAACTTCCTGGCCAGACTGTCTATCGGCACCCGGGTCGCCATTCGCTTCAAAGAGGGCACCATGGACTTCAACACGCCTCAGGGCGTCACCAAAGTTTGCATTGCCACTGGCACTGGTGTCGCGCCATTTCGGTCCGTGATAGCGGAAGCGTATGCCAATGGCGATCACATGCCGATCATGCTGTTCTTCGGATGTCGAGGAAGGGCATTGGATTACTACTTTGGTGATGAATGGCCGAATTACTCGAATGCTGTGGTCCAGCCTGCATTTAGCCGGGATTCATCGAAGAAAGTCTATGTTCAGGATGTTTTGAGAGAGAATACGGCACTTTTGGGACGGTTTATCGGTCAGAATCGCGGTAAGTGGCTTGAATTTGTTGTTTGGGCTGATGAAATTTTGTTGTTTTCAGTCACATTCTATGTTGCTGGTAGCTCCGGTCAAATGCCAAAAGACGTCCGAACAGCTTTGAGCGACATTGTTACAAATGCTGGTATTAGTTCCGATGGACCGGGATTAGTAGCTAAAATGGAACTTGCGAGATTATTGCAGTTTGAAACTTGGTTTTGAACCCTTTTTTTCGATAAAAGTTTTGTGTACTCAAGTTCGTCGATGCAAAAATAAACTGTTTTTTTGTTTCTTACGGTATTTTGAAAGTTTGGAACAAAAATTGCATTTATTATTATAATGCAAGTGCGTGCTTTGAAATCGTCACCGTTTTTATTTATTTTTTGTCTCCGTTAAAGGGGGCAGATTTTAAGGTGGCTTGAAACACCTACATTGCCTCAGGCAAGCATTGGGCATGAAATGGAGCCCGATCAATTGTGTTTTGCTAAAACGCGTCCCTGGCCGTCGATAATTGAAAAACTGTCCATCGGAATCCCGATCACAGCCGCAGTGATTCTAGCCTTCCTGGCCAATGCCTACATCGCCGCCATCATCCTGACCCGCCTCAGGGTCATGATCATAGCCGGCAAAATCCACTACCTCCTCGCCAATGTGTGTCTGGCTCAATGTATCTACCTATCAGCTCACTTTTTATCATCCCTGCCATCCATATTTTCGCCAATCCCCATCTACAATGAACCCACGATGCTGATTCTCGCCGCACCGAACACCATTGGCTACTATACCGTACTATTGTCCAACTTTTTCATTGCCATCGACAGATTTGTCTCACTCTTCGCTGCGAACTTCTATTCCAAACAGGCGACAACCCTTGGCATAGTTGGGATCAGCCTAGTTTGGCTCCTTTCGACCGTTATCAGTGCCCTTCAGGCCGACGCCGGCTGCCACAAACGCTTCAACCAATGGCTAATGGTCTATTCATACGGGTGTAATGGCGCTAATTGCGGGCGGCCATTCATCCTGGGCCTGACCTTTGACGACTTTTTGACTTACTTCGGTCAAAGCATCTGTAGCCTCATGTTTGTCCTATATCTGCTCTGTTTTTTGAACATTGCCCACAAACAGAGGCATCTAAATGCGTCAACCACACGGAACAAACGCAATCTAATGGTGGTAAGCGCACTTTTATGCTGGATTGAGAAGGAATTCAAACTTTCCTTGTTATAAATAATGTTTGATGGCTTATTTAGGGCCTCTTGACCGTAATGACGTTGCCAATTCATCATAAACACGTGCCTTTTCAGGTCATTCAATTCTTCTGCATTTTCCTGTTTCAATGGGCGACGTCAACGTGCTTGATCCTTGGATTCAGGATATTTGGAAATTCCCTAATTACTACATTTATTGCCAACTTCGCTGGCATTTTGAACGCCGCCGTGAATGCACTGTGTCTGCTTTGCTTCAATCGAAAACTACGTTCACACTTTCGAGCTTCTTGGTTCGCTTCTCAGGTTTTGAGAACCGTGGGAGCATTGACACAGGCTTAGCCCAACTTTGAAAGCAAAACTTCCACGGTGAGCCCTTTACCACCGGCTTCGGTGCCAACGAGGAGTCGGCCGATGAAAGTACTCGCTGCAAATCGGGGGTGATTGCCGCGTGAAGAACATTGTTTCAAGGTTCACTTTGAGTGAGTGTTAATCTGTACTTCTTTAAATAAATGTGGACGTTTTTGAAAAAATGAAACTACAAAGTTAGAAACTAATATAAGTGAAAAAAGTTTCTTCGTACGATCATTAACACTTTTGAAACTGAGTAATTCAAATCAATAAACTTACCAATGGTGTGCGGCATTGTCAACAATTACTTTGGGTATTCGGTGGTGAATGTCAGAAAGAATGCTTACAAAATGATCACAGAAAAGCTAAGTGCAATAAGTAAAACTCGTTTTTGCTCTTCGTAATAACAGATGATCTCCACTTCTGGTAGCAAAATGTGTTTCAGTGATTTTTGCATGACACGTGTACTCCGATGTTTTTTGTTGCCCCAATTTCGCTCTTACCGCGATTTCAATCTTCATTTACGCGCAAGTTTTTGCAGTCGACCGAAGAGTTTTGTGTTTTGACGTTTCGTTTTGTGGTGTAAACATCGAATTGGACTCTTTTTTTCAGTCCACTTCCTCTGACTATCATCCGTACGCGCTTATCTCAACTGTCCATCGTCGAGCTATCTTGATATTTAACGTCTGAAGCCTTTGCGTTTTCAGGTTTTGGGTATCCATAAATCGAGAACTATGACAGAGCCACGTAAAGCTGAAGTGCCGCTGCAGCCACAGGTCAGTTGTGCTTTACTTTAACGCCATTTCTGTAGTACATACTCAACTTTCAGCCCAAGTTCGAAGTCCGACCATCGCCCATCCACGGCAACGACCTGTTCACCACCACCTTCATCCCAGTCGGCGAACGAGGCATGGATTACATGGGTGAAACCGTTGACAACAATGGGAAGGCGGTCGTGAAGCGCTGTACAAGCTGGAAGGCAAAAAGCCCTGGTTTATCAAGCTTGAGCAACACCGCATTCTGGACGTTCAGAAGGTCTATGGCGATGCGTTCTACTTGTTCCAAGAGGACCGATTAAACTTTGGCGGTCGGGAAGTGGAAGATCCAAAGAAGACGAGAAAAAGCTGCTTTTGGAGAAGCAGAAACGTCTGGAGAAGAAAGCCGAGAAGGCCCGACAGGATGCCTTGATTGCCCAAACTCCTGCTGGTGTCAGTACCTGCAGAAAGAACTATGTTTATCGACTTTGAAGTGGTTGTTTGTTGGTTTTTTTGTTAATTGTTGTTGATTTGTGGCGCTTTCAACTTTTTGTAAAGACTTTTTGATTTGTTATTTGAAAACAAACTAATTTTTGCAAGAATGAATACATTATTAGTCGAAACTCGATGAGATGGTAACATGTCCATAGCTACTACTTGATACAGTGCCATGAATGTGAGCACAGAATATGCATAATGGTCAATGAATCCGCTGAAATTTGATTTCATAATGACCACCCTCAAAATCGAAAACACTTATTCAGACTGCTTCAATCATGATTGACGTTTCTCGTTACTAATGTCCATTTCCAGGTATCTGTCATGGCTCCCCATCACAAGTCCGCGAAAGTTATGGTATCCCCGCCAGAATCTCCTGGCGCTTACTCACTCCGGACTCCTCCTGTATGTTTTACTTTTTGAAATGACCACTTACGCCAAATGTAACGCCAATTTACAGGTCGATAATTTCCTCGAAGTTCGCGCTTCGGAGATCCATGGCAAAGGGCTCTTCACGACAGTCTTCATCCCTGCCGGTCGGCGCGTCATCGACTACGACGCCGAAGTTATCAATGAAGAGGAACGGGTCCGACGCTCTCCTCGGTACAAACAGCGAAGCCGTGTTCCGCTGTTCTTCCAACTTGAAGCTGATCGCGTCTTGGATGTCATGAACCCTGACGCCGGCGACTGGTTCTATGCCAACCATTCGTGCAATCCAAACATGTGGTCGAAGGTCTATGGCCGCACCGGAAGCAAGAAGATGCTCCTCTACGCCAAGAGAGACATCCAGCCCGGCGAGGAGCTCACGTTCGACTACACACAGCGTCGGATCTACCGTGCCTAATAAGCTGAATTGTTGTTTTAAACATGGTTGTTGTTATAATTCCGTTTTCTAGATGTTTTGTTAAACTTTACTAAACAAAAAATCAATATCCACATACCACAACAGTTAGTTATTCGAAAAATTGAAATTTACTTTGCAGATGTAGGCGCTTTCTTCAAGATGACCAGGCCTTCGAGGTAGGGCGTCAGCGAAATGTCTAAAACGGTCTTCTTAGAACAAGCAGAATCCAAGAACAACTCACATTCGTCAGTAGCCAACTCGGCCCGCTCGCCATGAGCCAACAAAACAGGGGTCGTATGCGTCTGGAAGCCAGTGATCGTCTTCGGCTTGCCAGCCTGGGCGACGACATCGACGGCTTGACCGACGCGGACGCTGACATTGACCGACTTCAGGGTTCCTTTGTGGAGCTCGTCTTCGATGAGGGTCACGAGATGGCGCGGCTGGACTGCCAGGACCAGGGAGTACAGTAGGTAGTGTTGGTGGTTGTTCAGGACGCCTGAAATGGACATTTGATCGACATGGTTACGGTATGAAAGGCTTACAAGTTGGTGCATCCAAAAAGCTGAAACACGTCGCAAAGATCGCAGCAACAGCTGTCTGACACATGAGTTGACGGTCGGAATGGAACGGATTCAGCGTCATTGTGCCTTTGCCGAGATGGGCGAGGCCCTGAGCAATGCGGACCAGCATCAAACTGACGGGGTCTTTGTAGTGAAAGGTTGACAGTTGACGGAGCATCGTCACCAGACGGGCGTTGTTCGTGCCGGCTCCTACGATTCCCAGGGCAAAGACGGCATTTCTAGCCGTGTCGACATCGGCATCGTGGGTGAACTTGGAGAGGGTCTCGAGCAGATTCAATTGCGGGTTGGAAACGCTCAACAAAGCAAGAGCCAGCGGGACGGCACGACGAATCGGAGGCTCGCCGTAGCGGATGAGATGTCCGAACATGCGGATGGCCATCTGGGAGCCAATATCCTCGCCCATCGCAATGAGACCGATGCCGAGGACGGCGACAGCTTGTTGGGGAGAGAGGTCGACCTTCTCCTTTGCTTTGGGGTCCTTCGGCTTCGGCGCTTCCTTGATTGGCGACTTGGCAGGGGAAGTCGCGGCTTTGGGTTGAGTTTCGGTGGATGTTTTCGGCTTTTTAGGGTCGGCAGACGCCTTGGAGGAGTTGTCCTTCGCGGATTTGCGCTTCTCACTCGCATCGGGGTCAGATTCGTAGTGCTCGGAGCAGATGTGGAGAAGTCGCTGGATCTTGAGGACGTTGCCAGTGCCGGCATAGGCGCAGACATCGACCAGGGTGGAGACCATGCTGCCGAAGGGGTCTGGGAGGGAGCGAAGGGATTCGACGAAGACTTCGGACTTTTCTTGGGTGCCTGAAATTGACATCATAAGACCGTCAAGAAAGAAGGATGAACCCACCCAAAAAGATCAACGCAATGCCAAGCGCCACAAAACTCCAGTTGTAATCCGTCAACTCGGCCTCCGTCTTATCCATCAACAAATGAAGCATCTCCATGGCGACTTTGTGGTCGGCAGTGCCAACAAGGATGAATCCAAGCGACATTCCGGCAAGGCCCTTCACTTCGCTGGTGGCAGACGGCTTCTGATCGGCCAAAACCTTTTTCAATTCAAAGATGACACCACCGTCCTCTTCCTTGATGACAGCTTCGCGTTTCGAATTGGCATAGGCCAAACCCAGGCCAAAGATGGATCCAATTCGCATGCACGGGCGATCGCTGTGAACATGGTCCATCAACAGGGCAGACGCCGGATCACAAGGGTCTTGGACGCCGGAGGAGATGATCCCGACAGCGAGAAGCGACCCGGCACGGATATAATCGTCATTGGCGTAAAGGAAGCGGTCGACTTGGGCAAGGCCATTGTCAATGTCCCAGCGGTAGATCAACCCAAGCGATGCGACTGACGACATGATTCCAAATTCGCGGTTTTTGTAGAAGAACTTGTTGGCTGTCTCGGTGTCTTGAAGGATCTTGTCGACGCCGAAGCCACAGTTGACAAAGCCATTGACGAAGGATGCGGCAATGTTGAGACGGTTGGATTCGGTGAGAGCAGACGAAAAGGGGCCTGAAGAAGGGGAAAACTGTAGATGTACTGTAAGGAAAGTGCCTACGAGTCTGTTCCAAATGCGATTTGTAGATGCCTTCTGGCGTTTTCGGCTCCATGATGTCCAGCTCTTTGGCGAGGGAGTGGAAGTGCTTGGTGAGGGACATGTTGGAGTTGAGATCGGTGTCTTCCTTCGAGGCGCCAGGGAGATCGAAGAAACTTTGGTGACGACCGAGGAGGATGGCCATTTGGTTTTTCATGAGGCTGAAAATGATACAAAATTTATGTTATTAATAGGTCTGTGTTCATTTGCACACCGGTTTTTTAAACGGGGTCAACCCATTTGCACAACGGTTTTTCTGAATAGCAACAATCCCATTTGCACAGTAGTGTGAACGCGCAAAAACTACAAACTGTGTGTGCAAATGTCAAAACTGCGTTCACAAAACCAGGTGTGCGAATGCTAAAATGCAATAAAAGTAACTTACGGATCTTTACATTCACTAAAAATGCTCTTGATCACCTCCGGGCTATTCAACATAATAGCACATCGCATCGCTTCCAATCGCCGTTCAAACTTCAAATAGATATCCTTCGCAGTTCGGATGATAATCATGTTATCCGGGTCCGGCGTCAACGGTGCCGAGCTCAACAGATACATGCAAACTCGGCTGTGATCGACTTCCTCGACGTAGTTCAGCAGCATGTCGAGTTGCTCAATCTCCAGCAGAAGGTCACAGGCTTCGACTTCGGCATTGTGTTTCATGTGGTAGCCGACAATGTCCTTAACCAGCTTCAACAGCTCCTCCCGACGCGGTGCATCGGCGAATCGCCACTCCGCAGCGAGGCCCATGGTCAGATGTCGGACATATTCATGGCCCCAATCGCTGATAGGCTCTGCCATGCCCTTCAGACGGTAGTTGATGCAATCATTCGTTTCATCGGAGGTCATTGAAAGGACGGAAATGATGTCCGCGCAGGACTTCTTCCAAGGCCCTGGGGACATTTTCTCCTGGATTTCCTTCATCCGGCGATAATGGGGCCGCATGAACTTCAAGGGCTTCGGCACAGAGGTCATGGAGGTGGTCGAGGCACGGATGAGGGTCTTCATCATCTCGAGCGCGGGTGGGTAGAGTTGTTCATTGGGTTCCTGCGAAGTGGATTGGTAAAAATGAAAAATATGAAGGAAAAGCCTACCGAAAGACGTTCAACGAGGAGATTCAGGTCATCCTGGAGCTTCTTGTCCTCCTCAGTCTGAAATCACGACAATAAGAAAAGGAAAAAGTGGTCGGAAAAGACAAACCATCTCGCTCAAGGCATCCTTCTTCGACTTCTTGTCCTTGGCCGACTTCAGCTTTTCCTTCGAATCCTCAGCCTTGACGGGCGCATTCTCCTTGTCCGAAACGGCCATAATTCAAGTCAACAATCGGTGATTGAAAGCTAAAACAAAAAAGGTCAGAATGGGCAACATTCACGGAAAACGGGCCCTAAATAAGGTCAAATTTGCATGCGCTTCCGCATTTCCGAAAGTGCGAGTGCAAAAACGGCTGCGCACAAAGTCATCATTTGGGTCCCACAACGATTTGTCGCGTTTTGCCAGCCTGCGGCGATCGGCTTCAACTTTCAACTTTTCAAAGTTCCATTCATTATTTCAATCTTATCAGGCATACTGTGCTTCGACGTCACGTGACCTTTGCCTTTTTTCCATAAATCGGGAAAACAGCTTCCGTGTGTCTTTGTTGGAACGTGCAAACCAGCCTCCGGCGGTTTGAACAAAACCGACACCAGAAAAAGTGCTGTTTATTGTCTCTAGGCACATTGGGCATTGTAGGGGTGCCATCCCGGGAATGCCGTTGCTAGGCACCGACGGCATGCGACATGAGGGGTTGCATTTTTTTGAGGGATTTGGATGGCTTTGCTTTGTGGTTTTAGCAAGTTTTGGAATTTGCCTCATTTTTGGGTGTTCAACAGGTCATGAAGCGCTTATATTTCGTGTTTTTGTTGGCTTTGACTTTGAATTTTGTTGGTGTGAATGGTCAGAACAGTACTGGGACTGTCGATTTGACATCAGTTGAGAGTGATTTGACCACAGTGCCGGAGGTTATTGTTAATTCGACGTCTGCGGCACAGACGACTGAATCGGCTGGAGCTACAAATGGTAGTGTTCAGTCGACTGGAGGTGGTTCAACTAGTGGGGTGACGATAGCCACCACGGAGGTGACTATAGTTGGTCAGAGTACTGTATCGCCGGTTCAAAATGCGACTACAGTAGTTGGAAATGCAATTTCGACTGATTCCAATCAACCTTCGACGTCGACATCGATAGCTAACCCAACAACAGCCCAAACCAATGCGACTGTTCAAGCTGATCCACCACCACCGACCAATGCGACTATCCAGGCAGCTCCCTCGACTTCCAACACCACCACAACTACCGTAACCACCCCCTCATCCAACACAACTTCCCCCACTTCCCCAACCAACACCACCGCCGCCACAACCCACCACCACCGTAATCACACCAAAGATCCCAACGCTTGGCCGATCTTCGGCGGCGGCTGGGATGACTACTACGACGACCCTGATAACAACAACCAAAACAACAACAACTGCAGCTGGAACAACAACAACAACAATCGCAACAATCGCGGCTATCGCAACAACAAAAATTGCCGTAAATGGGCCTGGTTATGGATTCTCATTTCAATCTTAGCCTTTTTCATCTTCTGGCTCATCGTTTTCTGTGTTTTGCGTTGTCTCTGCGTAAGTTTCAACATCACCCCGAAACATGTCCATAACCAAACCCCGTTTCCAGGGCATTTGTCTGACGTCAATCATAGCTGATGCCATCCGAAGCAGTCGACCACAGCGTCAAGTCAACCCGTATGAGAATAACAAAATGTACGGTGGTGGAGCCTATGCGCCACCGCCACCGATTTATTCAATGACCCCAGCTCGACCGATGACAGCCGGCTATGTCGGCGTGATCATGACTGCCGATGGCTATGGAAGGGGGCGGCGAGGATATTGAAATGGTTTTTGTATGATTTTTGAATGGTTTTTCATATTGACATGCTTGACTATGTAAAATGTATTAGTGGCTGGGGTTATGAAGCGTGTTTGGAATAAAATTATTAATCGAAATGCTTAATTAGACATTTGAATGGCAAAAAAATGCAGATTGAAGTCAAAAAGTTATGAACCTTGCAAAAAGTGATATAAAAGCAAAATAAAACATGCAAACTTAACTTAAAACTAGGGACCGGCAGGTCAAAAAATTTTTTGTCCAATTTGGCTGCAATCGGTCTTATTCGACGCAGAATTACCGTAGATTACGATTGGTGAAAGAAATGTAATTTGAAAAAATCATAAAGGCATGAAAATGCCGAAAAATGAGCGCAAAAATCCAAAATTTTTC